>NC_051166.1:108724678-108739678 GCF_013339725.1 Rhipicephalus microplus | reverse complement strand
TGACATTTTGACGAACAACGGAATCGCGAGGCGACGAAGAAGAGCCCTACCGAAAGCGCCTCCGCTGAGCTGTCTTCGGGCCCTCTGCGAATCCCTATGCAACAAATGGATAATACCTAGCTCAGTCATTCCTCAACTCTCGTTCGAAACCAAGCTTAAAGTTAGTATTATGTAAGTCATTATTAGACTGCAGTAATTTGATCTACTAAAGAATCATATATTATGAATAATTCTAAGTCATTCGAAACATTCTATTAATTTCTTTTCTTACTTTTCTTTCTTTCTTAATGTCAAAATTACCATATTCTGTTAAAAAAACAAAGCACTCACATTTTTTTACCCTGCATTATCATTGATTGCTCATTTACATTAACCGCCGGCTTCTTGGTCAATTCCCCTTAGTGGGTAAGAGTCACAACAGAGGAACAAGGAAGCAGGCAACCTGTCTCCAGGGCCTTGCTTACGTACAGCTGCAACTAGAACAGCCAACGCTCCCAGAAGCTCAGTTTTTAACGCTGACTGTTCCTTGGTGACATGGGCAAGAAGCTGTTGCAGCAGCAATCACTCTTCGCTGCCTCCACTATGAATCACGGGCCGTTCGTGCAGCGCCACTCCTACCTCGCGGTGGACAGGCGCCAGCACTCCGGGTCCAGGCGCCCGGTGCCTGCGGTGGTGTCCTACTCGGCGAAGGACAACACGGACAGCGTCACCTTCTTCGGCATGTGGTCACCCGCCATTCTGTTTCCCATTGAGCTCATCGGAACAAACGTGAGTCGCCCGATATTTAGAACGACGACTTTCACGACTCCCATAAAGGTGGCTCCAGTTCTGTACAGGCTCTGTATGATGTTGTGGGCTGAAGCTGAACCAAACCAGTCTGAGATATGTCGCGTGTTTGCCTACCAGAGCATGGCTGACACGAGATGGCGTGAAAACATCTTGTACGTCATGCAGAGCAAATCTTGGCAACAGGATATTTGCTGCAGCAACGGACCGGAAATCACTCGCAATGCATTAGAAACATTTACCCAGCAAAATCCGCAGTTCACCTTTCCGAGGCGCTAATATTCAGAGTGAACGTACCAACTGCTCGGGGGTTCAGATAATTAATAAGGAGAAGCTTAGAGTATTGGCGGAAAAAGAGACAGGAAAGGGAATCACTGAGGTAGATTTGGTACTGTCGTAGGTAGTAGAAATCGATTGATATGTGGGTTTAACACCCCAAAACCACCATATGATTATGAGAGAAGCCGTAGGGGAGGGTTCCGGAAGTTTCGACCTTCTGGGGTTCTCTAAAGGTAGTAGAATTAGATGTGCGTATGAAGAGCAAAATGAAGCAGCAGATAACCGAAATGATAGAGTGCAATAGATCTAATAAAATCCACTAATTAAACAGGCCAGGTTTAACTATTTGTCATATTAAAGGGGGTGCCAATAAATACGATCATCAACATCATTATCAATACTTCTAAATTGTTTCTTCACTGGTTGGTGAAAAAAAACTTCTCACCCTGTCACCGGAAGGGAAACGTCAGTGATGCAGACCCCATATAAGGGGTCTTATCTACCTATTTGTCTTAGATCTTGACGCGGCACTGGAAAGCGTATAGATATGCTGCGATGGAATAGCTGCTACAAAAGCGAAATGCTGCCACATGCTGCTCCAATGAATTATATTTGGTGGTAGCTGCTCCGAGCCTGCTCGCAAATAGCGCTGGGAAACCAAAAAACAGTTAACTTTAACCGCGTGACCATCCAGTGAGCCTAAACAAAAACAAAAACAAGGTATGTACGGCCATATAATGAGCAACTCGTACACCAGCTGTCTACTAGCATATTGACAATAACTACACGTGAGACTGTCTTTGCCGATATACTTATTTGTACCTTACAGACAATTTTGGTTAAATGTGTGTGACATTTCTTCAATATCATACTAATTACTAACTGCTGTGACTACATTTATAATTTTATCTCTTTTGACTTTATTCATGCCATAACAAGAGGCATTTTAACTCTAGTTAATTTAACTTGTCCTAATTGTGAAATTTTGAAAGCTGCCTATTTTTGGCGAAGTATGAAAGTACCATACTGAACACGTACCAGTAATGAAGTGCTGCGTTGGCAATGGTTACTTGTGATTGTGGCTGCTTTGTAATATCATGCTCAGATTTATTGCTTGAATAAAAATAAGAGTACGCCGACCACAAGAGAAAAATGCTCAATGTCTCGGTGAACAAAGAAGTCTTTTATTCTGGGTGCCGAAACGTTGTACATTTTTCTCTTGTGGTCGGCGCCCTCGCATTTCTATGATTTTTTCCGACCGAATGGTTCACCGGCGAAGCCTTTATTTGAACGTTATTGCTGTATTATCGTTTGCCCCACAAGTAGTGGCATTTTAAATATATGTTTCTAATCTTCAATGACCATCCATACTTTTAATGATTTGTCTCCTGAAATTCTAAGTGATTTTCGTGTGTACAGTAGGTTTAATTATACGTAGTAGTATTTCTGGGATATCTAAACAATGCTTAAAACTCTAGAAGAATATTTTGTCACCTACTCTGAAAACACTGATAGCGGCTGCAAAATGATTCTTTTTTTCTGCTCGGAAAACACTTATGGTCGCTCCAAAGCACCATCACTATTTTTGCTTCAGAGTCTGCCCCGAAAACCATAATCCCTGGATGTGTGTCTGCACTAAAAGTGAAGGCTGTGAAACGTTCAACAGTCTACATTCAGAAATATTGATAAGGATGAGTAATTTGATAAGTGAACCGAGTAATTTGATAAGTGAACCCAATCTTATTTCGACGTCCCTGATGGGTGACGTTTGACATATACTACGGCCTCATGTTCTGTAATGGTACAGGCACGATGAAGCACGATAAGAGGCCTTCAAAAAGGTAGGAAAGACATCTCGTTACTCTGGCGTAGTGTACACTATACATTTGCGCTTAACGTCAAATTTGCAGAAATCCCGGTGGGCGCACTGTTGGTGTCCGCTGATCGCCCTGCTAATGCGCTGTCTCCGCAAGTGGTCGCTACGCCGTCTTTCGTCCTCTTTTTAGATACACCTGTCGAACTAAACCCTCTCCACTTCACTATACCCGTTAGTGGTCTATATACGCTGCACCGATCTTTCACTGCTTGCATTTATAAGATCGTACGCAGCAACAGCGACGAGTGCATGATCTACATCGTGCGGAGTCAGTCGTGCTAGAGGCTTGTCACTGGCCAAAATGTCTCAAACATTTCACTACTTTAGAGGTCGAGGATATACTTCCTCAATCTCGATCAACTGCACTCTGCAGGGCTTACCTCAGACGCTTCGTCACCTGGCTCAGCTGCACTTATTGGTCACTGCACGTGCAGAAGAGCAGCACGTAATCCGTGCTGTTCTTCAACGATCTCGAACGAGCAATATACCACGCAGATTAATGAGGATACACCTGAACAGGAGCCAATGTTCTATATAGTATGAACAATCAGTTCATAGAATCACCTGAAATCATAGAAACTTTGAGAATCACGTGATGGTAAGTTAGAAAAATTCTGCTGATTGTGCAACAAAAAAAAAAAAATTGGTGCGATACCGCAAGCAGCTCATTAAGGTAACTTAGCGAAACCCGGAGAAGGTCAATTGTGATTCAAGAAAAAGTCTTATAAAAGAAAAAAAAAACAGTGGACGATTCTAAAGAATTAGCATGCTAGTAGATTTGGCCGATCCTGCTTAAAAATGATTTATTAGAACATTTGGTCGATGCCGGAAAACAGCGCAATAGTAAGCTTGTCCTATCCTAGAAGTATTAACTAAAAACTGGCGCATTAGCCGAACACCCCCGATTGGGGTGGCGGTGAAATCAAAACTGGGCATATCTCCGGAAAAGAGCGTAATAGTGAATTCGGGTGATCCTGCAGAGGCGGCACTAATCAAAACTAGGCGAATTACTAAGACAACATGGTAAAAAAGCACAAAAAAGACGCTGCTCAGATTTCATCACTCGGCAATAGTTACGAGATGTTGTTGTTAAAAAGATCTCAAATGGGAAATGCGCATGCTCTTTGCAAGAAGGGCTTCAATTTCTCTATATGACCCGACCGTGTATCTCGTTTGATTAAAAAAGCTTAGGCATTTTAGCTTGTGTATTTGAAGCTGCAATTACTAATTGTGTCTAGATTAGGCGTAGCGAGGAAGGGGGTTGAACGGTTGAATCATACCCCTCCCAAATTTTCAATTTAGCGTGCGTATGTTCAGACCAACGCATGAAAACGCAGGCACCAAGGTACATAAAGTATAGTTGACTCCCACTCATCTCCCCCCTATCCCCTCGAAATTTTCTGGCTTAAGGCCCTGGTCTCCAGTGATCTTGAAACGTCTGCCTCTACAAAAAAAAAAAGATAACTAAGAGGGCGCCGAGCAAGTATTGTATTTATTTTTGTGAGCATTTTCGTTCAAATTTCTTGAAAGAACCGGGATATTCTACCCCATCCTCTCGTGAAACGCGTATTAAAAACGACGTTATGTAGCGTACCTATAAACATGTCTACGCCATTGAACTGTCGTCTAGTAGAATGAAAATGCTCGACGAAGCCTGAGTTGACCCGTTCGTGGGCGTATGCAGGCGGAGCTCCTGCACCAGAAAGCCGTGGTGCTTCTGGTGGCGAGCGTGGATGCCACGTCGCCGCTGTGCCGCGTGGCGCTGTATATTATGAAGCTGTTCGGTACACGGGTGCGCACGCTGCTTATGAGCGCCACGGCCGCCGTGTTGCTCGTGACTGCCATCGCCGACAACATGGCGCTACTGCTGCAGAACGAGCTGATTATGGTATGTACTGTACCAACAACAGTTCTAGGTGGTGTTGACTGTACACGCTGCTTGCTCTCAGCTAAAGCATGCTTCGCGACGAATCTAATGCCCGATGATCTTTACTTCGTTAGAACGAGGGCAATTTACTTCGTTACATCCGACATTCATTGTAACAGTAGAGATAAAGTTGGCTGTCGTTAATGTTGCTAACGAAAAATAATTTATATAAAAAGACGTTATTCCAGACTTTAAATACACTATCAACGAGATATTCCTTACTTGTTTTGGCATTTAAAACTCGCGATCATACAGCGAACCAGTGCAATGTGCTTTTTTGTTTTTTTTTGCTCGATCACCAAAGTGTCCTCAACATTTTCAAATTATTAAAAGAAGTGCGTTTGTGAGTAGTCTTTAAATACTTATTCTGCTTTTTATGTTACCTGTCAAATCTTGAGCCACGTGTGCAGCCAAATAATTCTCTGTGACAGGCGATATATCAACGGATCTCACATTTTTGGCTTCATTATTAAAAAAACTGAATGCCACTGCTATGAAGCGGGACCAACAAAAGTTTATGTAGTTTGTTGTAAACGATAACTTGCTGTATCAGTGTTCGCAATAACGATGGCTGTACGTATGTCTCCGAAGTCACTTTCCACCAGATGTTTTAAAATAGGCGTAATGTAAAGAGCCTCTTGCTGAATGCAAGTGTATATGACTTAGCATGTAGTGTTCGTGATTCGGCATTAGGAAAATAAAGCGAATTTCTGAAGCATGCGATGTCAAATCTAAGCTCGGATTGACGACCCCAGTCACGCGTAACTGTTTTTTGTAACAGGCACCGACCACCCGTCAGAGTCACAGGAACGATACCGGTGGATTTTTCATTGTTTGGTTTGCACTCATTGCCGGAAAGCCCATGTATACGATTGCACAAGTAGCATAGTCCGTACTCTATGATTTAAAGAAGGCAAAAACGCACACCTATTAATAATAATAAGCACAGGAACACTGCGCGTAAGTGGGATATATTCTCTGAACGTTTGGTCTATTAAGACAAGGCAGGCGCACATAGGACAGGCACTCTGGACGCCTGTATTGTGCGCCTCTTGTCTATGCGCCCGTTTCATACATAGTGTTCATCAGTGTCGTATAAAGTATATTCTCCATTCAAGAAGAGAAGCTGGACTGGTAACGGTGTTTCATCCCCATTAGGCGGGGGTGGCTTAGTGCTAGTCGGTTTTTCTGGGAAGTACAGGCAGTGTAGTTAAGTGTTAGTCTATACAGCAACATTTGAAAGAAGCAAGTCAATGATCCCAGCTCCCTGTTTGAGTCAACATTGTTCAAATGGCAGCTGTGTTAATCTACCCGATGTCGTTCGAGCGGTGAAACGTACCACCTGCTTTCGAAAAAGAGTGAACTACACTGCCGAGGACAATTCCACAAAACTTAGCTGAGGTGTTCACAGCTATTTTTTTTCATACATGGAGTGTGTTTTTTTTATCCGGCCCACGATGCATGGTTGTGAATCTGAACCTGAACTCGTATAAACACGCCTCGTTGAATAGCCTTGACGTGTCTCATTGAAAGTCACGCAGAGCGTCATTACTGCAAATTCTTTTCATCGATGCAAACACATTCATGCGTGTTTTCACATTAATGGAAGAAACCCGCAACGTAGTATTTACGCATCTGCACAGGCACTTCGGCACGAATTCCAAGTATTAAATTTTTTACCATCGTTTACTCTTCTAAAACTAGGTAACGTAATGTAATTTGTCAGTATGAACTTGTGGTTTCTCTTTAATATATGCTTGGCGTGTTCCCTTAATGTTCTTAGGCTAATTGGTATAGGAAGTAAGTAAAGAACAGGAGGAGAAAGGAAAGGCGGGGATGTTAACCAGTCTAGAAGGACTGGCATGCTACCCTGCACAGGGAAAGGTGTAGAAAAACGCGGGGAGGGCGAAAAGTCTGTCTTATACTTTAAAGGGGCCCTGCAACACTTTTTGAGCGTGGTCAGAAAATGCGGCTGATTGGTAGTCCAGGCTCTCGAGAAAAGGCGAGCCAAATAATATAGCGCATCACGCGGCCTGGAATTCACTATAAATTCTCAGTCAGCTAAAAATTGCTTTTTTTTCTTTCGAAAATTGACGATACGAGCTCAAACATCACTCGTCACAGCTGCCTTGCAGTCATATTGTATCAGCCATTGCATCAGCCATTGGTTGATTTGAGCATGGCGCGCTTGGTTCATTACCGAGGCCGCTGCGAAAGGCCGCGACTTGTTCACGCGTGCGCGAACGCACTGAAAAACGGCTAATTCGAAGAAGAAGAAAAAAACAAAAAAGTCAAATGCTCAAGGTCACGAGGTGTGCGTAACGTTTTTTTTTCCTCCGTGCCATACCTCCCTGCTTAGCTTTCAGCGCTTTCGTCGGGACGAAGATGGAATGCAATTGCAGCGTGCGACAAATCTTTGTAACTCCGCTCGTACTGAGCAGATTGTCAAAAAAAATGCGATAATGAATTCGTGAGGCAACAAGCTACCTTATTTATTCAATGCCATGATTATTTAAAAGTGTTGCAGGACTCCTTTAACCCAGCTGACACAGTCGCGTCATTGTTCAAAGAGCAATGTAGCGGCCACGCAGGTTTTATGGCGATAATGGCGGCCGAAGGCCCGTGACGCAGTTTACTTGCCATCTTTAGCCCCGGAAACCAATGTATCAAAGGAAGGCCATTGTGAGAAACACGCCATCACTCCGTGTTCACTCTTTTTTCGTATATTGGGAAACATGTCTCTTGAACTCTATATACCACGCACAACTTGCACACGTCTATAGATGCTTACCGGGCACTCGTACGGCCTCCGGGAGGTTTGATGGGGCTGCCGAGTGGTCTCCCCAATCTCCAGAGCGTTATGAAGCGTGGCTGTGAGTGTTGCAGGAATTTCGTACAGGACGTGCTCCTGATTGATTGATAGGGGGGGTTTAACGTCCCCTGCAGAACCACCATATGATTATGAGAGACGCAGTATGCTCCGGAAGCTTCGAACACATGCGGTTCTTTAACGTGCACCCAAATCTGAGCACACGTGCTTACAGCATTTTCGCATCCATCGAAAATGCAGCCACTGCAGCCTGGATTCGAACCCGCGACCTGCGGGTCAGCAGTCGAGTACCTTAGCCACTAGATCACCGCGGCGGGGCAGGATGTGCTCCTAAACAACCAGAGTCATGTTCAGGCACGCGCAGTGCAATGCTCAGCGAGACATTGTAGACATGCTTCACGCCAAGGCGCGAACGTGCAGGCGTTCCAACAGCGCGCGCTGTCGCAGTGATGGTGGGCATGTCCGCGCTGCGACGTTGCCTACTCGAAGACATCCTGTGTCCTAGACGCTTCGGTCACCGTGAACCAGCTGCGCCAATCGGCGTGGACGGGCCCAGATCCCCACGGCCCAGATCCTAATGAAAACTTGTTGTTCGGCGAGTTGGCGAGTACACAGCATTGTGATTTTCCCACTAAAAAAAACAAACACATGTGAGAAGGCTGGCGGTGACTAGCAACACACACAGGTGTGTTGCTAGTAGTATTTTACAGGTGTTCGTCTTTTTTTTAGTGCAAAGATTACGATGTTCGGTATAACTTATTGTCCAGGATTGGGGCTCCAGTATGAAAGGAAGCGCGCTACACTTCTACAATAACAGCTTGGAATTAATGAAAAATGAGCTACCGTTGCCATTTCATGTGAAGCTAGGTCTTTCATTTATGGGTTATTTGTGCAAGGGATTTGCCGTCAGAGGATCAAACAGCTCATTGGTATTGTTCCCATAATCACTAAAGTCTAGATGCCGATTCTATAATATCCAATTTTTCTCCCACCGTACGCTTGATATAACTTTCGTCTGCGTAGCACACCTGAACAAAGCGTTGTTCGTAGCATTAGGCAAGCCGAAAATTTTGGCAGATTACACGTACCACGGAAACCGATTTTATGCGAATCATGCGGAGAAAAGGTGACTGTGATATATTTTTTTATTAAGAGAAACGTTACACAATGGCGACGGAGAAGTGCACAAAAGTTGTACGCACATACATTGCTTAGCAGTCCCATGAGTTTTATGTAACCAGTTGCGTACAGCTGCGTGACGATGCCAACAGCAACATGGATATTGCTAACATCAAAATCGGTAAGCTAATTAATGTGCATGCGTGTACGGTAGCCCTGACTCGTACTATTGGAAGACCAACTTCCGTAAATAGCGCTTACCTGTACAGTCTACGTTGACCCGATGGGACCGCTGTATGATTAGAGTACCTATGTAATGTAATGAAATTACATAAATAGCACCAGAACAACAGTTGAAATTTAACCAACAATATGTCGGTGCATACGGTGCTTTTCCGAACCGGTTTCGAGATCTGGCGCAGCTCTGTTATAGAATGCTTGATTTTCAGTAGAATGCCTCAGTTCGATTGCTGACGTAACCTTGATATTTACTTTTTACATTCGTCGGCTCAACACTGCAAATGTCCATTTCTCTTAACGCTCGTACATTTGAGGTACTAATGCATGCCCTCGCCATTCCGGGGTAGATGTAAAGTGTGAATCACTTGTCGCACATACCCGCATATACCGGGGCCTGTGGTATATGGCTATGTGCCACACCTCTCTGGAGGAAAGGATTTTACAACGTACGCGACGGGGTTTTCATGTGAATCGTGTTATGACCAGCCGAACGTATTCGTCAGAAATTTTACCCTCCGCTATGTTTGGCCTATAAGAAGTCGAATGAGTGATCACGCGCGCACGCGATCAAGAAAGCAGCCAGACGTTGGCAGATAGATAGATTGATAGACGGACGGACGGATGGACGGACTAGAGGAAGGAAAATAAATAGCTGGTGCGATGAAATGACGAAAATTTCAGCAAGTAACGTGGAAGTTAAATGTCGCAAGAAAGTGGTAAGTGGAGAGATTGCTGGTAAAGGGTGCCATTCGGCAGTGGACACAAAACAGGCTGGTGCCGGTGAGGGTTGACATGACACTTCTTTGTTCATTTCGTTTTTTTCCTTTCTTCGTTTTTCTGTCTTTCTCTTTCTTCTTCTGATTTTTTTCTTACTTTTGCTTGCTGGCGTACCTTTCTTCTTTCTTTTCTTTTGCTTTTATCCTTTCATTTTTCTTTTCCTTTCTTGGTCTTTCCCTTTCGTTTTCTTCTTACTTCCCTTTTTTTCTCTTTCTCTTCCTTTCTTTCTTCTGTTCCTTTCTTTCTCTTTCTCAATTTTCTTTAGTTCGTTATTTTTATTCTTTCCTTTCATTCCCTTTCTTTCATTCCTTCTTTTTCTTTCTTTTCCAAGCTTTCGTTCTTTCACTTATCTTCTTTATTTTTCTGTCTTTCGTTTGTTGCCACCTCAGGTGGTCGAAATTTCCGTGATGGTGATGTATTGGTGATATGGTGATGTAATGCAAATGAGTTCTTTGTAGACCCGCAAGGTGGCGGAAGGCTTAAGAAAAAGAAAATAGACAACCACCCGTTTGTAACACGAAGCCACAAGAAAATCCGCTCAAATTTTTCGCAAAGAAAAGCTTCTTAGTTGCTAAAAAATTCGTCCTGGTGTGGAATTTAAATGGCGAAGTTGTTGTATGTCACAAATTATGAAAAGGCTAGTTTTTTTAAATCAAAAATAACCTGCCCTAATGGCTAAGGCACTCGGCTGCTGATTTGCATGTTGCGGGATCGAATCTCAGCCTCAGCGGCCCCTTTTTCGATGGAGGCGAAACTTCTTGAGGCCCGTGTGCCTCAATTTAGATGCACGTAAAAAAAAACTCAGGTGGTCGAAATTTCCGGAGCCCTTCAAAAGGCACCTTTGATAACCACATAATGGTTTTGAGACGTTAAACAACAACAACAACAACAACAACAACAACAACAACAACAACAACAACAACAACAACAACAACAACAACAACAACAACAACAACAACAACAACAACAACAACAACAACAACAACAACACAATAATAATAATAATAATAATATTAATAATAATAATAATAATAATTGGTAAAGAATATCTCGCATAGCTTCGGAGATCCATTGTCGAATTTTCAGAATGCAATGCCGAGAAACCAAAACTGAACACACCAGGTGCGCCTGAAAGGCAGTTCCTGTGCTGTCCTTCTGCTGGTTTGTTTGTTTTGTTTTTTTACTACCTGTTCCTCATATCCTACGTAGTCGCACCTCATGTGGTTCAGGTCTAGTTGCAGTATGACATAAACTTTCTGAGGTGCTCCTCACTTTTGGTACCCTTTTCAAATACAATATAGCTATCCAAGCTTCAATATTGATACATACAATGCCCAAGTTAGTCTTCTAAGGGCCCTGAACCACCTGGTCCACATGTGTAGTCCACATGTGCCAGGTCGTTACACGCCCCTCCGCGGTGGTCTAATGGCTAAGGTACTCGGCTGCTGACCTGCAAGTCGCGGGATCGAATCCCGGCTGCGGCGGCTGCATTTTCGATGGAGGCGAAAATGCTGTAGGCCCGTGTGCTCAGATTTGGATGCACGTCAAAGGACCCTAGGTAGTCGAAATTTCCGGAGCCGTTCCCGACGGTGTCTTTCATAATGATATGGTAGTTTTGGAACGTTAAAGCCCACACATCAATCAAATCAGGTGGTCACACCACTGCACGTGGTCAGTCATAGCGAGCACAGCCAATGCCACTTCATTGTAGTGTCACGATATTGGCATGTTCTGTCTTGGAGGAGCACAGAAGTGAATATATTATGCCCAAGCAACTTTTAAAGGTCCTGAACTACCTGTGGTGCAGGTGTAGGACCACACGTTGTCCCAGGTGGCCACACAACACGTGCGCAGTGAGTGTAGCCTCTGGCACTTCATTGTGGCGTCATGATTTTGGCATATGTGTCTCCAGGAGGAGTACAGCAGTGAAGAAGGCCAGAGCCCAGTGACCACATAGCCAGTCTCCACTGGCAAGGTGGACGCCGTACCCCTGGCCATGCCTCCACCACCCTCGGCTGCCGGCGCAAACCTGAGCGAAACAACCAACCTGAGCGCGAGCCAGCACCACACGTACATGACGCAAGATGCTGCTGCCATGCCCACCAGTAACCTGCAGTAGGAGGAAGCTCCGCCTCACCCTTCTCCGTCGTTTGTGAGGACATCCTCTCCCCCTTGTGGTGGGCACATTTATCGACTGTCTTATACAGCCTGCTTGTTATTGCCAGGGAGGAAGCTCATGGACACTATTGGGCATGGTGTCCCCATTAGTTGTTTGTACAATCAGGCTTACCTCTTTTTTCCCCTTTCATTATAAATGTGTAACGATTTTTACAGTTGTCAATCACACTTGTTATTACAGTTGCCCATTTTGTGATTCTCGTATGAAGAGCCTTTTCTTGTACAGTTCAACTTGAGCCACGAATATGATTGCGCTGTGTAGGGAGTTTTACGATAGTGTATGCTAAGTAAGTGCTCATTGCGGTCACCCACTATTTCTATAACTTTTAAGAGGAGCCCGCAAGGGGCTAGCGCACTGCGCGTGTGCAGTGGCACGCAACACTAAGGTGAAGCTTTGTGTACGCTATTCCGAATCTGCCTATTATTATATATATTGAACAGTAAAAATGCCGACTTCTTTACAGCTCAGCTATGAGGAGTTCTAATTTTCTGGCTGGATATGAGTGTATATTTCAGGGCAGTTGTCTTTTTCGCCTTGATGTATACTAGCATTCCCGTGGCACTGGCATGTGTGCATTTTTGGTGGGCTGCATGTAATGTCTATAGTCATCCTTCAGGGGGATTTGGGAGCTGCGTAGTAGCACCCCATGTAAGTGGGTGTTTTAGTCGATGTACATAACAAATAAGGTGTGTTGGGGTGGCAGGCTAGCCTTTGGGTTCATACATTTACTTTACAAAGGCAGTATTAACCTTCGCTGCATATGTCGACACTGACATTGGTTGCTTGCGCTATAGTGAAAGATGCGTAAGGTCCAGCCACTTGTGGCACGTTATTGCCTAAGTGCACACTTGTATCTGGTGATGGCAGTGAAGATCTGTCGGCTTTACTACGAGAGTTCAAGACGAAATTAGGTCCTTTGCTGCTTGAGTTATGTCTGATGGTGGATTCCTTGTGCTACAGCGTAAGGCACGTGTTCTCTTCAGGTGCCGACGCTTCTAACATGTGATCTAGCTGGTAGAGCTGCGCAACTGTCATCCAGTGATGACAGCGAAGATCCATCGGGAGAAGCTTATCGGGACGCAGTTTCAAGACAAAATGTGTTTTGCAAACAAGAAACGCAGTGCATGGCACGCGCTTCCACTGCTGCCAGCCATGCCATTTGCTATAGCAATGCTACATAAACTTATTGTATTCTTCCAATACATTGCTACTTTATCTGGATGAACTCTTCTGACAAGCAAGCGGCAGAGTGTCCCCACCTAAAGAGTGTATATGACGCCAGTCAGTCTGCATGTGCACGTCCCGCTTTTTTGCGGCTGCGCATTCTATTCAACGTGTTCAGCTAAGTTGCACACCCGCTACACAGGGCTGCCAACATGGCATTCAGGTCTGGTGCATGCCAGGTGTACTGTTTACCCATGTGCACAGCTGCGTTTTTCCAGGCAGCCCGGGAGAGTCCAGGCATTCTGCTCCGACATCCTTGCATTCTTTTAGGCACGCCTAATGCTGCAGTGCTATGCCACAAAACACTGCTGCACGTGCAGCAAGAACACTGCCAAGCAATGAACGAGTCCCGAGGCATGCAGTAGAAACCACTAGCATAAGCGACACATTATACTTTAGTCTCATCAATTTACCAGTTCTGCGATGTCTAATACGCGATCAGGTTGCCTTTGAGCTGTTTTGCTTTTTCTAGATGGGCAATCAGCTGATTAGCAGCAGGTTATGTGAGGAGTTTCCAAGAATTGTCTATATTCTGGCTGTAGTCCAGCCACTCCAAGAACATCTGCTTTTCCGAGTGAAGATGCCTTTTGTGTGTGTCTGAAGCAGCAGCACTTACCTGC
Source organism: Rhipicephalus microplus (assembly GCF_013339725.1). Taxonomy (NCBI): domain Eukaryota; kingdom Metazoa; phylum Arthropoda; class Arachnida; order Ixodida; family Ixodidae; genus Rhipicephalus; species Rhipicephalus microplus. The sequence goes on along the minus strand of NC_051166.1, from coordinate 108,725,821 downwards.
CAGTACTGTGTAGCCAGTTAAAAATACTTGGGTGATTCTCCCCTTCCTGATGTTTCCTTTAATTATGCGATGTTATGCGATGTTATGCGATGTTATGCGAATTATTCGATGTTATGCGAGCCAACCATGGGCTTAATAGGTACAACACTTGAAAAGACATGACTAATCCCTTTGTCAAAAGAATAAGTATATATACCACGAAATTTAAACGTGTCTGCACAGAGGTGGTTGACCATTTATTCTGCATTGTTTCGCCACAAGAGCGAAGGAATGATTGCTATAGCAACAAATTGTAACGTCACATAAAGAAGGGCGAGCTCCTCGAAACTTCCAGTGCTCTCCCCGAAAAAAGAAAACGCACGAAAGGAACATACACACGAGAGCAAACTAAGAACTGTCGCCACTCGACGCCTGAAGTGCGCTGCTCAAACACGAAGGACGACGCACGAAACCAACACACCAGTGCGAGCGCGAATTGTCGCAGTTGTTACTGATTTTTTGTGTGTGAGCAGCCCACTCCTTTCACGAACGTGGCCTTGCAGCAAGCGAAGTAATTTTCGCGCACTCGGACTTCAACGCGAGCTTGTGGTGAAACGGCAAGATGTACAAACCACCCCCATAACGAAATAAGCGCATGCGCACGAGCAACCATGCCCTGCAGAGGCGCACAGGGATCGCAACGCACGGAGGAACGACCTTCAAAGCACGCCCTTCACGTCTTTGTGCAGTTTTGCTATTGATCGCATTAACGCACTGAAGTACCATCGAGCTCAGAGTACCGCCAATGATAAGTGTTGTACATAAATAGCTCGCTGTTCGTAAGCTAAAGGGTGTACAGTCTATCGCAGAGTTGTTTCATGCTGTTCTCTTTCTTTCTTCCTGCTTTCTATCCTCTCTTCTTTCTTCTTTCTTTTTAGATATCTTCTTTTTCCTTCTTCTTTCTTTTTTTTTTTCTTGTGTTGTCCTTTCTTTCTTCCCTTTCTTTTTTCTTTTCTTTCTCTCCTTTCTTTCGTCTTTCTTTCGTTCTTTCCCTTTCTTATTGCCTTTTTTCATGTATCTCTCCTTTCTTTTTCTTTATTTCATTTTCTTTCTTTTTTCTTTCTTTCTTTCTATCGCTTTCTTTTCATGTCTTCCTTTCTTCTT
>NC_051166.1:108711271-108724578 GCF_013339725.1 Rhipicephalus microplus | reverse complement strand
ATATACAATCAACCTGTTTTTCCGCATTGAATGACGCTTGTTGTATATTTGCCGTTCAGTGGTCCAGCTGCATCAACAAAGAAGACGCCCTCAGTATCTGAGTAGTTGTCGTGAACTTTTGTCCGTGCCCGACGTTGATATTCGTGGAAATGAGGACTCATGTTGCGTGGAAGGGGTTTGATAATGAAGTCCTGCCTCTATTCATGTGGGATACGTTGTTTTCGCCTACTCTCAATGGGGCGTCGTTGCCATGTTCTGATAGTGTTTTTCGTTTCGTTTAGGTCCTGGCAAGGCGCATGACTTGATTCGTGTGGTGCGCATGGAATAGTTCTGATATGGTATTGTGGAGCCCCATTTGAAGCAGATGTTCCGCGAGGGCCCACGGGGGAAGGTTCAGAGCCTTCTTGAGAGTCACACGTATGACTCTTTCTATTTTGTGCTCATCTGCTTTCAAGACTCTCAGGTAAGAAAGCTATAGGTTATGCGGCTGATAACAAATGCCTGAATGAGTCGCATTATGTCGTGTTCTTTCATCCCTCGTCATCGGTTAGCCACCCGACTAATCATGCGAGAGATTTGTAGGCAGGACGTTTTAAGTTTATGATAAAGCAAATGAGTTGTTGCCCCGATTATTGATGTGGGCCCGCCAAATTCGAATGGTTCCAACCTCGTTCTTTGTGTTCCATTTGAGTTGTACGTTCAGGGATGTATTGTCAGATCCCTTATTTCTATTTACTGGGCTCTCTGATTTGGTGGGGGAGCACTCCAGACAACTCTTGCGTCCAATCTTTTCTACGATGGAGGCGGCCCGTTGGAAGTCTTCTTATATCTGACCCAGGTTACCAGACCGGTTCTAGATTGTGACATCGGTGGCTCAGTGGTTAACGCCTCGCTCTCACGAGAGGTGGCTGAATACAGGGTAAGGTACCGCCTTCTAGCGAACACTGCGAGAACTAAAAGAGAGGTGGCTACACACAGGGGACGCCCAGCCCACGCCCTAAACAGCTTCGCCCCTAAAAGCAACAGTCCAGTTTTTTTTTCCTTACCACGGTGTTTTTTTTTCGCACTGTTAACTTCATAATACATAAGGTGAGCACATTACTGTGCGTGTTCTCTAAAGACCATGTAGTGGGTGCATGGCAAGTTAGAAATCATTGCACGCGTATAATTGCTCCTGGTTCAAAACATCGCACTTATTACACAGAATGCGGACATGTACGAAATCTCCCCGGTAACAATCTACCTTCAACTTTGTCCATTACCATGTAGTAATCAGTAAATTAAACTTTCAGAGAAATGTCCTTAAAAAACACGTATGCAATGAGTCTTTAAAGCATGCAGTAGGGACATCATAACGCTATCGCATCCAACGTTTAAAGGTGAAGCTTCAGCATGTCCCAATGTTTTACTTTTTTTCCCTCATGCGTTTTCCGCGAAAACCAAACTGATGAAGCTGACGTGGGGTTGCGTGCTCTTTCGTGTTTTTTTTTACATGCGCGAACGCTGCATGGACAAAGGGAAGTTCACATGCAGGACCGTTTGTTTAGCAGCAGAGGCGATTTTGAAATAAATTAAGGTTTTTCCTGGTGAAAGCAGTTTTGAGCGAAGCATGTGTGACACACACACACACACACTCACACACACACACACTCACACACACACACTCACACACACACACACACTCACACACACTCTCACACACACACACACTCACACGCACTCTCACACACACACACACACACTCACACACACACACACTCACACACACACACACTCACTCACACACACTCACACACATACTCACACACACACACACACACACACACGCACACACACATGCACACGCACACACACACGCACACACACGCGCACACACACACACGCAAACACACACACACACACTCACACACACACACACACTCACACACACACACTCACACACACACACACACACTCACACACACACTCACAACACACACACACTCACACACACACTCACACACACACACACACACACACACACACACACACGCTCACACACACACACACTCACACACACACACACACACTACACACACACACACACACACACACACACACACACACACACACAGACAGACAGACTCGGAAGATATATTTGGTACGGAAACGTCACTTTGTATTTCAACAAGCTAGCCAGATGTGCTCCTAAAAATTTTCCCTCCACGTGTTTCAACCTGTGCCTTTCGCTCTATTGAGCACACATAAGAAGCGATATTCGACAGCGACAAACTGTATTTATAAAAGCAAGATAAAATGATATAAACGAAAAAGAAACAGCGCATATGTTCTGCGCACTGCAAATTCGACGGGCGCCTCCATGACAGCTGTCTTCGTCAGCGCCACAGCAGGGATGGCAGGCGCTCGCTTCGGCATTTCAGCTTTGCTTGGGGGTGCCTCACGAGGGTCCACCACCGTCAAGCTTCTAAGGAGCCTTCCTGCGCTCATCTGGCTGAACCCTTTTGACTCAAGCCATCTGTAGCTGAGTGGCCCTGCCTTCGAAACAGATGGACTTGAAGCGACAGCGCGACACTCCTCCAACTTGGCCGGCTCGAGCACCGCCATGACGAGTCGCTAGCCGCTGGAGGAGCAATATCCCACTGTGAGCCTGTAGCCGCCGGTAGTCGGACTGCAGTGGCGGCTGCGGAATACGCCACTCTAATTTGGCGTTGGCGCAGCGCAGGTGGTAGAGGACACATTTTTGGATCCAGGCTGCCCGAAGTGCACTCGTTGGCAATCCACGGCTCAGTGGCAGTGCATCACCAGACGCGGGGTGGGCAATCGCTGTCAGATCTGCCAAGAGTAATAAATGCATGAGATGAAAGCAGGAAGGAGCATGGCTTGTATTGATTGATTGCGCAATTCACTGTCGTTAGTATTGTCAAGCGGGACAGCTTCCGAGCAATGAAGTTGTATTCCTAGCGTAATTCCGGATGTCAAGGCATATTACGAAACGATAGCTCGACTGTGGTTGAACAGCTTGTTGATTCCATTAAGTGCGATATACTGTCGGATAAATAAAGGTTTATACTGTAGTAAACTCGGCCGACCAGCGCCCTTTGGCCCATGTCAGGCCTTGCTCGCAAACGGGTGCGGTGCTGATTTTTCGGCCTTTATATGCTTGGGCAGTAGACGGGGAGCCGACCTGAGAGACGCAAGCGACAACTCGGCCAGCGGCGCGAGAAAGCTGACGTTATTGTAGCGCCATAACGCTGCTTACGGCACACGAGATTAGTCGTCGCTACATCGACATGATTTCTTAGTCAAAAAAAAGGATGCTGCTTTCCGCGTCTCACGTTCGGCGTGTGATAAGCCACAGGCCTATAGGTTCTGGGCATCTCGTGATATATGTTACAAAGAAAAGAACAATTACCCATGGCCAGCTGGAGAGGAGTTCTCAGGGCGGACTTCGGCACCTGCTGTCCAATTGCCCGTGCACGCCAGTACGGGAACATAACGGCAGAGCAGAAGCCAGAGCGATGAAGCTCGGGTAGCACCTAACAGCTTCGAATCATTCGATCTCTCGAGCGCCACGCGAACCGATGAAGATGACGACGTTCCACAAGTATGACACAAACCCACTACAGCTTGCAAGCTGGTTCGCTGTTGCCCGAGGGGAAAGTCGTTATGAAAGACATCACAAAGAGGTCACGCATGGGGTCCGACAAGGACCCTGGAACGTATACGCACCCGAATCCCGTGGTCAATAAAGCTTGTCTTCCTTCTCTAAAGCGAGAACGCCTCAATTTCCCCCACGCTTACCATAATTTTTCATATGTCATTCCGACGACGCTGTCAAGGCATTTTGAAGTCGTGATGTATTGATGGTAAGAATTCAGCATAGCACTCAGCCCACCAACTTTCAATGGTCTACCGAATGTCTTGATCGATATCTTTGAATACAAGTACAGAAGTTGAACGGAGAGATGGTATTTCGGTCAGTGAATGAACGGCCATATGGCTGCGCTCTAAAGAAGCAAATAACACCACCTATATTTTTTTGCTTGTTCATCATTGCGTCACGGATACTGTAATGCTCAATATAGATGTGTGTATTCAGCGCTGAAAACGACAGCTATAGCTGCCACTCAAAAACAGCGGAACAAGTGTCGCGCAATGATCGCAAAGATTTTTACAAATTTCATAGTGAAGATGTATATGGCTTTGCGATTCTTCCGTGTGGTGAGCGCAAAAAAAATAAAAGAAGAAAAGAGGGAATGAAATGTAGCGTGTATGCGCCCATGAAATTTTAAAAAACCACAGCATATCCACGGCATGAATGATGATTATTGAAGCTAATGGTCCATCAAGTCCGTCCTTTATTTCTTCATTTTATTTTTTTGTTCATTTTATCGGGCATCTTACAAAACTGCCCACTAAGAGGGCAAAAGGAGAGAGCGTTTGCTGACTAGGCCCACTCTTCGTGAGGCACCTCGGGCAATGTACAGCAAAACAGTACATGGAAAATTCAAGATTATACATACAAATTATCAAAAAAAACAATGATCATTACAACAAGCGCAGAAAATATCGGTTAATGATTCAAGCAAAGCTGTTTCTTAGCGATAAATAAAAAGGCGTTATCAGCACTGTTAACATATATTAAGATACATACAGTTTAGGTGTATATGATAAACAATGAGAAAAAAGATTACAACTGATATATTTGATGCATAACCAATCTTCAGTACACGCACCCTATAAATGAATTTGGATTATTACATTCGTAATTAACTTCTTAAATTTTGTACATGTTTTTTTGTCTCCCTTGTGTATTCCATTACTTGAGGAATCTTGTTGCTCAGTAAAACAGTTTGGTTATGAATTGACTGTTTCTCATAGTTCATCTGACACATCGGCCTCACCAACGCAAAAGTACGTAGATAGTATGCAAGATCTCTCCTTAAGTATGTATCAGAAAAACTCTTAACGTTGTTTTTAATTTTTTTTATAGATTAACATGGCTAGTTGTACCTTGTAGCATTCTGGGAATGGTATCACGTTGTGCAGACGAAAAAGGGACGTGTTTGGGGGGACCGAGGTAGTTAGCAGACGTAGTGCACGTTTTGGGAGAAGAATAATACTTTCACTGTTTGTTTTGTTACACGTACCCAAGACTAGAATACAATACATGATTTGCGAGTGGATAAAAGAGAAGTACAACGGCCATTTGCCTCTTCCTGGAAGTAGATACTGCAATCGTCAAATTACACCGATATACCTTGATACCTTCGATCGAAGGTTATTCACATGCTTGGACCAACTAAGGTAGCTTTGAAAACATACGCCCAGGAATTGAATTTTGTTTACCTGAGAAACACTTCACCCTTGAAAATCAAAGCATTAGTGCGATCTGCAGGTCGATTTTTCTACTTGAGGAGCATAAATTTAGTTTTTGCGTATTTGATTCTAACTAGTTCACTGCAAGCCATAATTTTAGTTCATCCAACCAGGAATTTGCAGTTGTCTCAATATCGCAGAGATGTGACAGAGAAAAGAATACATTGGTATCATCATCGTACATGACTATGTTTGGTGTAGAAGGTATGCAGACGATTTCGTTGATGTACAATATAAGAAGTAAAAGACCCAGAATCTATTCTTGTGCAACCCCATACCTAATTATACCCAAGACAGATTTGAAATTCTGAAGCTTTACATGTTGTTTTCTTGCACAGAGCTAGCTTTTCATTAGGTCAAGGAATCCCTAATATGTACGCAATCCCGCGTATTCCATACATATGTAACTCTTTATTTAATATGTCATGCTTTATTGAATTAGAAGCCTTACGAAAGTTAAGAAATATTCCTACAGTGAACAGCTTCTTCTCAAAGTTTCTCAGTAGGCCATTCTTAATACGGAGTAGGGCAGACTGGGTTGATCTACCTGGCTGAAATCTAAACGGTTCTTCTCAAATTATATTTCCGTTTGCTGTAAAAGAATAGACGCTCTGATAAATTAAGTGTTCAGGGACCTCTGAGAAAAGGGATAATATGAATATTTAATGATAATTACGAAGTTCATTTTTATTGTCTCCTTCAAAAATAATTCTTACGTGAACAATTTTCACAAAAGATGGAAAAAATTCCCGTCAAAAAGACCCTGTTACATATATAAGCGAATGGAGCGACAAATAAATCAGTAATTGCCTTAATAGGTGTTACGGCAATGCCATCTTCACCTGGTGAACTATTCTTCTGAGAGCATATAGCAGTGGCTCCTTCCTCCTCGGTAACGGGTGATAAAAACAATGAATAAGCGCGTGGACTTTGAATATAGGATTCGGCCTGTTTAAGGCCAGACACTTGCCTGATAGGACTTGATGATCCTCTATTACTGAAGTAAAGATTAAATTTGTCCGCTAGTGCTTCGCCACTATAGTGAATGTTGGTTATCTTTATATCATGAAGAACGGTGGTCAGTTTTTTTCTATCAATTTATTTACTGAATTCCAAACCATTTTTTGAAATCTCAATCATTGTAGAAAACCTGTAGGCACAAAAATGCATTTTTGCTTTCTTTACGACCTTGTTTAGATTGTTTCGGAACTTTCTGAACTCAGCGAGAGAAGTTCGATCTTTTATTTTTTTAAAAACGCTGAAAAAGTTTGTTTTTCTTGTTTGTCCGTTTAAGAAGTACCGGTGTGATCCACTCCTTTCTTTCTCTCTTGTGTTTCTATACAACAGGGCACGGAAAAGCAGTATGGTAATTGCCAACGATTTTCGCTATGAACATGTTATATGCCTTAGACGGATCAGGTTCTCGATACAAGTCATCCCAGTTGCGCCAAGCTTTAGAGAGCCAAATTGAAGGACATTTCTATCATTTATGTCTCTACGCATTGTTGCGCCTTTGTGTAGCGTGGTGCGGACTCGGGCCATCCGAGTCCCCGGAGAGGACGAGTAGAGAAGCCGGAGAAGGAGAAAAAAAATGTTTATATACAGTATTTACATGGTAGCGTGGTACAACATGAAAAGAGAATCACCCACGAGCGCCTCTGCGCTAGCGTTTTTATACATCGTCCGCCTTCCCAAGATCCCTTGCAAAGATAATTTATGCGCAGGATACTCCAATGAGATCGTCGTCTTCCTCTCCGGCCCCGAAGAGGGAAAGCCAAACACCGCCTCCCTCTGAACCTAGGAAAGGGGGCAAGGCATGCCCAGTTCGCTGTTTGGTGAGGGAGACCCCACGCGCCAGCGTGGCACCACAGTGAGATGACGTGGAATCCCATGCGCAAAGTCGCTCCCTGATGCAGCCAGGTTGACTCAAGCAAGGCAGAATACCCCGTACAGCTGCTGGGTCGACGCTGCTTCGGAGTGTTGCTCTCGGCGGCTGACAAAAGCTTGGCCAACGACTTTTGTGTCAAGAGGAGCCGGCGACGTGGTTTTTCCCGATTGTCCGCGTCCGTCGCCGTCCCGGTGCAGGGTTGACTCATCAACAGCTGCCAGGTGCCAGCAGGCCGCGAAGACCACGTGGAACTTGGGCGAGGCACAACAGCACCCCCGCCGCCAGATGATACATCGGGAGGTCGAGTTGTTCCATGCAGCTCGGCCGGGTCGATGTCGGCGACGTTCCGGCAAGGCTCTTGCTTTCTCGAAGGGCCTGGTCAAACTGGAATGCTCCAAGAGCTGGCCTCTGCGCCCCGCTTCGGTGAAAAGTGGGTGACAAGCTCCAAGAAACGACCTTTGTCAGCCACACACAATGCGACAAGCACCGCGTGCACGCCACTCTCATCGCCAGGCCTCAGATTTTACAAAGCAAACATCTTATCTTAATAACTTAAGCTCAAGGAAACAATGTGCATACCAATCGGGACAAGTGTCCAGTAACTCTTTCATACGTAATTTCATTTGGAATCGAGATAACATTATAATCAAGCTAAACAAGCAAACTGTAGAGCTCGGGACAACGAGGGAGTCAGTAAAAAATTTCTCTATGCCCTCACTGTAACACATTGAAAAAAAAAGTACACATTAACTAGGTAAAGGTAAACAAAAAAAATCAAACAAACCTTCCTCGTCTTTTGACGAGTCAAAACGCTCGACTTAGGGCGTCTGTATTTGTATGAAGGCCACCTCTCTTGTAGCGCACCTCGAAATTGTGCTGCTGCAGTGCTATGCTCCATCTGAGCAAACGACCATTCTTAGGTGACATTTGGTGTAACCAGGTTAGTGGAGAGTGATCAGTTTCTATAATAAACTTAGAGCCAGCAACATAGCAGCCTAGTTTTTGTACGGCCCAAACAATGCAAGCACATTCTTTTTCCGAAGTGCTATAAGCCTCTTCCCTGCTGCTCAATTTGCGACTCAAATACAAAACCGGCCGCTCCTCTCCACTCTGGTCCGTCTGACATAGCACTGCTCCTAAACCGCGTTCGCTTGCATCACACTGAATAGTGAAAGGTTTTGCAAAATCCGGTGCCCTCAAGACGGGTTTCTCACTCAATGCGTGCTTCAGCTTCTGAAAAGCGTCTTCCTTTTTAGAGTCCCATTGAATGTTCACAGGTTCGGTCTTGCGTAAACTATCTGTCAAAGGGCTGGCAATCTCGGAGTAATTCGGGACGTAATGCTGATAGTAACCTGTGAGGCCGAGGAATGCTCTCATCTCGGTCTTAGTGCTGGGACGACGATAACCGACCACCGCGGCTACCTTGAGTTCGGACGGTCGACGACGCCCATTTCCTACAATGTGCCCTAAATAGCTTACTTCAGCACAGCCCAAATGACATTTCTCTCTCTTTACCGTAAGACCTGCATTTTTGATCCGTTCCAAAACCATCCGAAGGTGTTCAACATGGTCTTCCCATTTGTCCGAAAATATCGCCACATCGTCTAGGTAAGGCAGCGCAAATTTCTCGAGCCCGTGGAGAACCTTATCCATCAGGCGGCTGAAACAATACGGCGCATTCTTGAGCCCAAAGCTCATCATCAAAGGACGAAAAGTGCCCAGGGGTGAGATAAAAGCAGCGTATCGACTCGCGCGCTCTGTCAAAGGGACCTGCCAATACCCCCTAACAAGGTCTAGCGTAGAAATGTATTTCGCCTTAGACACTGTCTCTACCCTCTCTTCAATGTTAGGAATAGGGTAAGTCTGGTCGATTGTTACAGAGTTCAGGCGGCGATAGTCCACGCATGGCCTTGGATCACGGCCCGGAATCTCAACCAAAATCAAAGGCGAGGTGAAATCACTGTCTGCTTCGATGATAACACCTAGGTCGATCATGCGGCGAATTTCGGCCTCTAGTATCTCTCTCTGTCTAGGTGACACCCGATACGGCTTACAGCTGATCGGCTTGTTAACCGTCAGCTCAATGTCGTGCTTAATCACATCCGTTTTGCCTGGCTTCTCGGAGAAAACGGTAGCGAATTCCTGTACTAAAAGCTCTAAATCTTCCTCTTGAGCCTTACTTAGGGTGTTCCCTGTGTCTACCCTATCTGACAATGTGCTGCTGACCGTGCCATCGGAAAGACAAAGGATTTCCGCGCCCTCGTCCTCAGGAACATTGAGTGCAAGGTTTACTACTGCTTTTCGTCGCATGTAGGGTTTCATTAGGTTACTGTGATACACTTTGGGGCATTTCCGGCCCCACTTTACCTCGTAGTTGGTGTCTGAAAGCACTGACATCACTGTCGCTGGTCCCTCCCATTGTACGTCCAGCTTGTTTTTTCTTGAAGGGCACAACAGCATCACCTCATCGCCCACTCTAAAGACTCGCTTTCGAGCTGACTTATCGTAACGGGCCTTGGAAAGCGCCTGTGCTGCGCGCATGTTGCTCTCCACCACTTCGCGTGTAGTCCCCAGTCGCCCCAATAAATCCAGTACATAGGAAACCACATTAGGGTCCTCCCCATATCCAGTCCATGACTCTCGTATCAAGTGCAGCGGACCTCTCAAGTTCCTGCCGTAGACAAGTTCAGCCGGACTAAAACCCGTACTCTCGTGTGGGGCCGACCTCAGAGAAAACATCGCAGCTGGTATACACCCCTCCCAGTCACTTTTATGCTCAAAGCACAAAGCTCGCAAAACGCGTTTCATGACCGAGTGCATGCGTTCCACAGGGTTCGACTGTGGATGGTGAATAGAGCTATGCGCGATTTTTATCCCGCAGCGTTCTAGGAATGTAGTCGTAAGGCAGCTTGTGAACACACTTCCGTTGTCACACTGTATCTCCGAGGGAAAACCCACCCGAGAAAAAATAGACAACAATGCGTCCACCACGCATACTGAACTCAACTCTTTCAGTGCGATTGCCTCCGGGAACTTGGTGGCAACGCACAGCGCGGTCAGGACGTACCGATATCCTGATTTAGATGGAGGCAGAGGCCCCACGATGTCAATCACGAGCCGACGGAAGGGTTCTGTGATTATTGGCACTAGTTTCATTGGTGCCTTCCATTTGTCTGTTGATTTTCCTATCCGCTGACAAGTGTCGCATTCACGGACAAACATCTCTACATCCTTCCAGCACCCGGGCCAGTAGAACTCCTGAGCCAGCTTAGCTTTCGTTTTCTTTATACCTAAGTGGCCCGCCCAGGCGTTGCTGTGGGCCAGGTCGAGAATGTTCCGCCGGTATTTTAGTGGAACTACCACTTGGTTGTAGACCCGCCCTTTAGCGTTCTCATACCTGCGATGCAACACCTCGTTTTGGGTGTAGAACGAAACGTTCTTTCTAGAGTTACCTTCCTTATGTATGGCATCTAGCAGCATAGAGAGTGCGAGATCCGCCTTTTGATCGACCACTAGCGTTGCACGGTCGGTTCTGGCTAGCTGACACCAACTGGTGGACGCGGGTGTTAACACCGAGCCTGTCACCAAGTCCTCGTTTTCGGGCGTTAGAGATATTTCCTCGCTGTTGCCGACCATAGCCCCAGTTTCCGTCTCGACAACTCGCATGGCAGACTCATTTTCCGTCGCAACTACCTCAGGTTTTCCTACACTGCCCTCGGACGTCTGTTCCCCAGAGGGTGAGCTGCTCAGCTGTTGCGTCAGCTCGCGCGCCTTCGAACGGGTAAGGGCCATGCAAGCTATTTCGGTGGCAAATGATTCTCCACGTGTTTTTAACATTTCCTCAGACTTATTTGAAAATAGGTAAGGGAAGTGCTCCGGAAGATTGGCTGAAATTGCTGCTTCCGTACACAATTGGCCGAAAGGGCCCTCGATTACAACCCTCGCTATCGGTAGGCAGACGCTTTGCTTTTCTGCCACTTGCCGAATCCAGGCACACTCTCCTATATAGTCTTCGGAAGATACGCAACTTGGATGCGCTACATCCATTGTGGCCGCCGAGTCCCTCAATACCCTACACATTCGGCCGTTCACTGAGAGTGTCCTCATGTAAGGCTTCAACAGCTTTAAGCTATCCTCTGACTCCTGAATTGTGGCAAATGCCATGTGCCTCTTACAGCTCCTGGCCATGTGGCCCTTTTCTCCGCAGCTGTAGCAAACAACTGGCTTCCGCGCTTCTAACGCATGCGCTATGTCACCCGGCGCCTTTGAACCTGATGAAGGTGCCGCCTTAGTCCCCTCACTGTCCTTTCCCTGCTGACTGTCTAATAACTTGGAATTCTCGGGTTTCCAGTTATTTCTTGCAAACCTCTTGCGTCCCTGGTTTCCCGACCAGCTTTCTACCTTTTCATTTTTTTCCGAAGTTCGTGGTGTACTGCGGAGACTACGGCGTGAGCAGTAATCTTCGGCGAGTTCTGCTGCCCTCTTCATGTCTACGTCTTTCATCCTATCCTGCACCCAAAGCCTTACCTCCTCGGGAATTCCCCGGTAAAACTGCTCAAGTACCATCAACTCAATGACCTTGTCATGGTTGCCATAGACTTGCGCGCTTTTGAGCCATTCTTCAAAGTTGGCTCTAATTTGGTAGGCATAGTCTGAATGAGATTCGTTGCCCCTCTTAGAGTGCCTGAACCGCAGGCGGAAAGCCTCTGTCGATAGGCGACATTTTCGTAGCAATGCAGCCTTTACCCTGTCATACACCTCGGAGTCCTCTTTATTCATTCTTGCGATAACATCGGACACTTCGCCTGGTAGTACGCATATCAGTTTTTGTGGCCAAGTCTCCCTACTAAACCCTGCATTTTCGCATGCTCGCTCAAAATGCACGAGGTATAATGCAATGTCGTCACCCGCCTTGAAGGTGTGGATTAGATCCTTTATCTTTGATTCTCCACCCCCTGAATTTCGATTTCCCACGGACATACGAAGCTCCAGTTCTTTCAGACGGATTTCATGTTCTTTATCCTCGCGATCCCTCCTTATTTCCTCCTCTCTCTGTTCACGGGCTAAGCGCTCACGCTCCTCTTTCTTTGCCAAAATGGTTTCTCTGGCCTCAATGGCCTCTTCTAAACTCACTTCCTCTTTTCCCAAGTGCTCCAAAATTTGTTGTTTTCTTTTAACCGAGCCGACCGAAATATTCAGCTCCTGACAAATTTCGAGGAGTTCTTGGACCTTAAACTTCTCCATCTTAGATATGCACACCGTTTCTCTTCTAAGGTAATTTTGCCCACGAGCCACCCAATTCTTGGTCTGCGAATCAAAATTTACCACAATCACCCTACCACGTTACCGACCATCTGCGCTAACGAGTCTGGCGAAAAAAAGAGCAAACACGCGGCACTCACCACTTCGATGCAGCCGACGCAGGCGAATCCCATAAGCTGCCAGCCACTGTTGCGCCTTTGTGTAGCGTGGTGCGGACTCGGGCCATCCGAGTCCCCGGAGAGGACGAGTAGAGAAGCCGGAGAAGGAGAAAAAAAATGTTTATATACAGTATTTACATGGTAGCGTGGTACAACATGAAAAGAGAATCACCCACGAGCGCCTCTGCGCTAGCGTTTTTATACATCGTCCGCCTTCCCAAGATCCCTTGCAAAGATAATTTATGCGCAGGATACTCCAATGAGATCGTCGTCTTCCTCTCCGGCCCCGAAGAGGGAAAGCCAAACACCGCCTCCCTCTGAACCTAGGAAAGGGGGCAAGGCATGCCCAGTTCGCTGTTTGGTGAGGGAGACCCCACGCGCCAGCGTGGCACCACAGTGAGATGACGTGGAATCCCATGCGCAAAGTCGCTCCCTGATGCAGCCAGGTTGACTCAAGCAAGGCAGAATACCCCGTACAGCTGCTGGGTCGACGCTGCTTCGGAGTGTTGCTCTCGGCGGCTGACAAAAGCTTGGCCAACGACTTTTGTGTCAAGAGGAGCCGGCGACGTGGTTTTTCCCGATTGTCCGCGTCCGTCGCCGTCCCGGTGCAGGGTTGACTC
>NC_051166.1:108521271-108706271 GCF_013339725.1 Rhipicephalus microplus | reverse complement strand
CATCTTGCATGCTGGTTCGCTGTTGCCCGAGGGAAAAGCCGTTATAGGAGACATCGAAAAGAGGTCACGCATGAGATCCGGCAAGGACCCTGGAACGTAGGTGCCCGAATCCCTTGGTCAATACAGCTTCTCTCCCTTCTCTGAAGCGAGAGCGCTTAAATTTTCCCACGCTTACCATGATTACGAATATGAAATTCCAATGACGCTGTTAAGGCGCCTTGAAGTCGTGATGTATTGATGCCAAGAATTCAGCAGAGCACACAGCCCACCAACTTCCAAAGGTCTACCAAAAGGTCTTGATGGATATTTTTGAATAAAAGTACACAACTAGAACGGAGGGAGGGCATTTCGGTCAGTGAATGAACGGCCATATGGAAGTCGCATACAACGACCATTGAAGTGCACCGCCATAAAATTCCCCAATGTACATGGTGCGATGCTGGAATTTACCTGACATGCGGGAATTCTCAGCATCAGTTTCACGCTTTACCATGAAACAGGGCTTTCATTCCACCAACACAAAATTTTCTAACGCAGCCTTCATGGAAAGTGGCACTCCTTACAACTCCACGGCGTGAAAGCGGACGACGAAAAACATCCACTCGAAGGCCTAAGTGCTGCGTTCTAAAGCAGCAAATAACACCACCGAGATTTTCTTTTACTTGTTCATCATTCCATCCCCGTTATTCTAATGCTCATTGCTGATGTATGTATACAGTGCTGAATATAACAGCTGTAGCTGCCACTTCAGAACAGCGGAAGAAGTGTCGCGCAATGATCGTTAAGAGTCCCACAAGTTTCATAGTGAAGACGTATATGGCTATGCAATTCGTCCGTGCAGTGAACGCTAAAAAAATGAAAAAAGAAAAGAGAGAAGGAAATGTAGCGTGTATGCGCGGACGAAATTGAAAAAAAAAAATCACACCATATGCACACAATGAATGATTTTGAGTGGAGCCAAGCGTCCGTCATTGAGTCCGTGCTTGCGGCCATGCGTTCATCCGTGGTTACGGGCGCCCGTTCGAGCATTCGATCGTGCGTCCGTCTATGCGTCCGTCCAAGCATCCGTCCGTTCGTGCGTAAGTTCATCCGTACGTGCGACCTTTCATGCATCCGTCCATGCGTTCATCTGTGCGTACGTCTATGTGTCCGTTCATTCGTACGTCCGTCCGTCTGTCCGTCTGCTTCTCTCTCGGTCTGGCGGCGACCGAATCAAGGCCGTTTGAATAGCAAGTAAATGTTGTACTACACAGCCGATTGCCCGCTTCGAAATACAGTGAAAGTAACTACTACTTGAAAGCGCCGAGAAATCAAGCTCATTTTACTGAAAACACACTCCTCCTGTATAAAGGCTTCACAATACAACATCTCATAACCAAATTACATTTCGTGGTACAAGCTTACATCGCCGCCCTGCCGCGGAGGTCTAGTGGCTATGCTACTCGGCTGCTGACCTGCAGGTCGAGGGATCGAATCGCGGCTGCGGCGGCTGCATTTCTGATGGAGGCGGAAATGTTGTAGGCCCTTGTATGCCAGATTTGGGTGCACGTTAATGAATTCCATGGTGGTCGAAATTTCCGGAGCCCTCCACCATGGCGTCTCTCATAATCATATGGTGGTTCTGGGACTGTTAAACATCACATATCAATCAAATCGAGGTTACACTGCCATTCGGACATCAGAACATCGCTGATTATGATAAAGGCTTCGGCGTTTAAAGCCGTCCACCTGTTACGTAAGAAAGCTGGGTGACTGGGCTAGTTGGTTGTGCATACTTGATAGATAACAGCGCGAAGAAAAGAAAACATGGCGTACAGGAAAAAGCAATTGTTCCGTTTTTTTCCCTGTCCGCCATGTTTTTTTTCCGCTGTTAACATCAAATATTACGTTAGGCACGCACGTTACTGTGCGTGGTCTCTCAAGACCATGTAGTGGGCGCATAGCAAGTTCGAAAGCATTGGACGCGTATATTTGCTCCTAGTTCAAAGCATGGCACTTATTACACAGAATGCGGACATGTACGAAATCTCCCCGGTAACGAGCCACCTTCAACATTGTCAATCACCATGTAGTAATCAACAAAATGAAATTTCAGAGCGTGCACTTTTGAGTTTTACTTACGCAAACGCTGCAAGGACAAAGGGAAGTACACATGCAGGACCATTTGTTTAGCACCGCAGGCGATTTCGAAATAAGTTTAAGGTTATTGCCTGCTTAAAGCAGTTTTGAGTGAAGCATGCATGACACACACACACACACACACACACACACACACACACACACACACACACACACACACACACAACACACACACACACACACACACACACACACACACGCGCGCGCGCGCGCGCGGACGGACAGACCCGGAGGATGTATTTGGTACTGAAACGTCGCTTTTGATTTCCACAAAGGATCCAGGTAAGCTCTCATAAATTTTTTCTCCACGTGTCTCAACTCTCCGCTTTTTGTTGTATTGAGCACTCATTAACAGGCGATATTAGATTGACAAATTGTATTTATAAATGTAAGATGAATTCATATAAATTGAAAATAAATAACGCATAAGTAGTTCGCACTGCGAATTCGCTGGGCACCTCCTCGACAGCTGTCTTCGTCAGCGGCACTGGAGTGATGGGAGGCGCTCGCTTGGGCATTTGGTTTTGCTCAGGGGAGCATCACGAGGGTCCACAACCGTCAAGCCTCCAAGGAGCATTCTTGCACTCATCTGCCTGAACCATTTTGACTCAAGCCATCTGTAGCAGAGTGGCCCTGCCTTCGAAATAGATGGACTTGGAGTGACAGCACGACACTCCTCTGACTTGGCCAGCTTGAGCACCGCCACGACGAGTCGCTTGCCGCTCGAGGAGCAGAATCCCACTGTGAGCCTGTAGACGCCCATAGTCGAACTGCAGTGGCGGCTGCGGAATACGCCACTCTAATTTGGCGTTGGTGCAGCGCAGGTGGTAGAGGACACATTTTGGGATCCAGGCTGCTCGAAGTGCACTCATTGGCAATCCACGGCTCAGTGGCAGTGCATCACCAGACGCGGGGTGGGCAATCGCTGTCAGATCTGCCAAGAGTAATAAATGCCATAGATGAAAGCAGGAATGAGCATATGGCTTGTATTGATTGATTGCGCAATTCAGTGTTGTTAGTATTGTGAAGCAGGACAGCTTACAAGCACTGTAGTGGTAATGCGAGCGTAATTTGCCGGATGTCTTAGCATATTACGAAACTATAGCTCGACTGTGGTTGAGCAGCTTGTTGATTCCGTTGAGTGCGATAGATATATAAAGGTATATACTGTAGTAAACTGATTGATTGATTGATTGATTGATTGATTGATTGATTGATTGATTGATTGATTGATTGATTGATATGTGGGGTTCAACGTCCCAAAACCACTATATAATTATGAGAGACGCCGTAGTGGAGGACTTCGGAAATTTAGACCACCTGGGGTTCTTTAACGTGCACCCAAATCTGAGCACACGGGCCTACAACATTTCCGCCACCATCGGAAAAGCAGTCGCCGCAGCCAGGATTCGAACCCGCGCCCTGTGGGTCAGCAGCCGAGTACCATAGCCACTAGACCACCGCGGCGGGGCGTAGTAAACTGAAGTCGGATAGATAAAGGTATCTACTGGAGTAAACTCGGCTTACCAGCGTGCCTTGGCTGATTTCGGGCCTTGCCCGGAAACGGGTGCCGTGCTGGTTTTGGGGCCTTTATATGCTTGGGTAGAGACGGGGGGCAACCTCAGAGACGTAAGCAGTAGCCAGAGCGATGGAGCTCGGGTAGCACCGAACGGCTTCGAGTCATTCGATCTCTCGAGTGCCACGCGAACCAATGAAGATGACGACATTTCACAAGTATGACACGAACTTGGTATGCCTTGCATGCTGCTTCGCTGTTGCCCGAGGGGAAAGCCGTTATAGGAGACATCGAAAAGAGGTCACGCATGGGGTCCGGGATGGACCCTGGATCGTAGGCACCCAAATGCCTTGGTCAATAAAGCTTCTCCTCATTCTCTGAAGTGAGAGCACTTAAATTTGCCCACGCTTACTATGACTTTTTACATAAAATTCCAACGACGCTGTTAAAGCGTTTTGAAATCGTGATGTATTGATGGTAAGAATTCAGCACAACGCAGTCGATCAACTTCCAAAGGTCTACCAAAGGCCTTGATGAATATCTTTGAATACAAGTACACAACTAGAACGGAGGGAGGGCGTTTCGGTCAGTGAATGAACGGCCATATGGAAGTCGCATACAACTACCATTAAAATGCACCGCCATAAAATTCCGCAACGTATATGGTGCAATGCTGAAATTTACCTGACATGGGGCATGCTCAGCATCAGTTTCACGTGTTACCGTGGACAGGGCTTTCATTCCACCATGACACAATTTTCTAACGCAGCCTTCACAGAAAGTGCACTCTTTACAACTCCACGGCGTGCAAGCGGACGACGAAAAACGCCCACTCGGGGGCCTAAGCGCTGCGCTCCAAAGCAGCAAATAACACCACCTATATTTTATTTTGCCTGTTCGTCATTGCGCCAGAGTTACTGTAATGCTCATTATAGATGTATGTACACAGCGCTGAAAATGACAGCTGTAGCTGCCACTTAAGAACAACGGAACAAGTGTCGGGCAATGATCGCAAAGAGCCCCATAAGTTTCATAGTGAAGACGTATATGTCTATGCGATTCGTTCGTGTTGTGAGCGCGAAAAAAAAAAGAAAAGAAAAAAGAGAGAAGGAAATGCAGCGTGTATGTGCCCATGAGTTGTTAAAAAATTACAGCATATCCACGGAATGAATGATTATGATTGGAGCAAAGCGTACATCAATCCGTCCGTGCTTTCTTCATTTTATTTTTATTTATTTATTTTATTTGGGCATTCTTACGAAAATGCCCACGAAGGGGGCAAAAGGAGAGAGCGTCTTCTGGCTAGGCCCACTCTTTGTGAGGTACCTCGGGCAAGTACAGCAAAACAGTACATAGAAAATTGAAGATTATATATGCAAATTATCAAAAAACAATGATCATCACAACAAGCGCAGAAAATATCGGTTAAATATTCAAACAAAGCCGTTCTTTAGGGATAAATACAAGGACGTTATCAGCCCTATTAACAGATACCGAAATACATACAATTTCGGTGTATATGATAAACAATGATAAAAGCAAAGATTACAACAGATTAATGCAACATTTGTTGCATTACCAATCTTCAGCACACGCACCCTATAAGTGGTTTTGGATTACTACATTCATAATTTGCTTCTTAAGTTTGGTGTGTTTTTCGTCTCCCTAGCGTATTCTATTACTTCAGGAATCTTGTTGCACAGTAAAACAATTTGGTTATCAATTGACTGTATGTCATAGTTAGTCCGACACATCGGCCCCACCAACGCAACAGTACGTAGATTGTATGCAAGATCTCTGCTTAAGTATGTATCAGAAAAACTCTGAAAGTTGTTCCTAACTTTTTTATAGATTAACATGAATAGTTGTACCTTGTAGCACTCTGGGAATGGTAGTCACAATACGGCAGACGAAAAAGGGACGTGTTTGGGGGGACCGAGGTAGTTAGCAGTCGTAGTTCACGTTTTTGGAGAAGAATAATACTTTCACTGTTTGTTTTGTTACACGTACCCAAGACTACAATACAATACATGATTTGCGAGTGGATACAAAAAATGTACAACTGCCGTTTCACTCTCCCTGGAAGTAGATACTGCAATCGTCAAATTACACCGATATACCTCGATACCTTTGATCGAAGGTTATTCACATGCTCGGACCAACTAAGGTCGCTTTGATAACATACGCCCAGGAATCGAATTTTGTTTACCTGAGAAATACTCTCACCATTGAAAATCAAATAGTGTGATCTGCAGGTCTAATTTTCTGCTTGAAGAGCATAAATTTAGTTTTTTCGTATTTGATTCTAACTGGTTCACTGCAAGCCATAATTTTAGTTCATCCAACCTGGAATTTGCAGTTTTCTCAATATCGAAGAGATGTAAACCAGAAAAGAATACATGGGTATCATCGGCGTACATGACTATGTTTGGTGTAGAAGGAATGCTTACGATGTCGTTGATGTACAATATAAACAGTAAAGGACCCAGTATCGATCCTTGTGGAACCCCATACTTATTTATACCCAAGTCTTATTTTAAATATGAAGCTGCACATATTGTTTTCTTGCCCAGAGGTAGCTTTTCATTAGGTCAAGCGCAGTCGCGCGTATTCTATGTATATGTAACTTATTAATTAATATGTCATGCTTTATTGAATCAAAAGCCTTACGGAAGTCAAGAAATATTCCTACAGTTCTTTTCAAAGTTTTGAAGTTGTAGCAAGGCTCAATAAGCGCCACGTCACTGTTTGTACCTTTAGTGCGCATGCCTGGCGGCGGCACTAGCTGTGTATATATACTCGTTCTTGTTCCGGCAATAAAGTTGTTCATTGCCTGAAGCCGACGCGCATACATGGTGGCAGCGGATTCCCGTCACTATGTCGGGTCCGTCAACCCTGCTTCCCCCACCCAAGCCACTGGACCCGTCGACAGACGCATGGCTTGCATGGAAGACATGGAAAAGTGAGTTCACTTTGTTCTCCACCGCTACCCAGTTGAGAAAGCAGCCTAAAGAAGTACAAGCAGCAACGTTACTCGTAACAGTCGGCGAAGAAGGTAGGAAGGCTTACAACACCTTCAAATTCAAAGATGATGCAGACAAAAACAACGTCGAGACGTTGCTCGAAAAGTTTGAGGAATTCTACAAGCCAGTGACTAACCTGACGTTTAATGAATTCCGCTTCGGATCAAGGAACCAAAGGCCAGGGGAGTGTTTCAATGACTGGCTAACCGATCTCCGGCTTTTAGCGAAGAACTGCGAGTTCGGGGACCTTGAAGACCGTTTGCTTCGCAGCCGGATTATTCTGGGATTGAGAGATAAACGCTTGCAAGAAAAGCTTATCGCCGAGAATCCGTCGTACAGCAGGACCGTCGAAATGTGTCGCGCCCAAGAAATTGGGAAGGAGCAGTTTAAAGAAATTAATGAAGGCACAGAAGCAGCAAGCGCCGCAGTTATTCAGGCAGTCAGCACCCAAAAGCATCACTGTATTCGGTGCGGTTATAGCGCGCACGGTAACGCAAGGTGCCCGGCTACAGGAAAAACCTGCAAAAATTGCGGGGGGCGTAATCATTTCGCTCAAGCATGTAGATCGTCGGTGCGGCGACAAAACAGAGGCGTGAAAAAAGAGCTGCACGAACTACAAATGGATGAAGAAAATTTTTTCTTGGAAGCTTTGACCGTATGCGCAGTCGCAGCGGGAGATAACTGGACTGCAGCAGTTGACATCGAAGGCTGCCAATTCTTGTGCAAGCTAGACACGGGTGCTAACTGCTGCGTAATTTCAAGCAAAGACTCAAAAAAGCTTAGCAATGGGCCCCTGCAAACCTGCCACGCGACCCTGACCGCCTTCTTCGGCCATAAGACCCCAGCGACAGGAAAAATTCGGCTGCGCCTACGTGCTAACAGCAAAGAGCACGAAGAAACTTTTTTGTGGTCGAACAAAATGTGCCTGTGACTCTAAGTGTATTAGTGGCGGAACGCCCAGGATTTATTTGCCACGTGCAAAATGTTCACGTCCAACAGTTGTACCCAGCGGCTCAACCTTTCGCAGAAGTCTTCAGTGGACTGGGACAGCTGAAAGGCGAAGAGTACGCAATGAAGTTAAAGCCCGGAGCCATTGGAATCGTCGTGCCAGCCAGGCGAGTTCCCGTGGCTCTTCAGGAAAGAGTCAAGGAAGAGCTCAAGCGTATGGAAGAACAAAGCGTGATAACTAAGGTAAGGGGTCCAACGGAATGGTCAAGTCCCATGGTCACCGTCGTTAAGAAAGATAAAGTACGCATCTGCCTAGATCCCATCGAGCTCAACAAAGCACTTTTGCGGGAGAACTATCCTATGCCTACACTGGAAGACGTTGTGCCAAAGCTTGCTGGAGCCAAATTTTTTTCGACATTAGACGCAGCTTCAGGGTTTTGGCCGATAAAGCTGAATGACTATAGCTCCAAACTTTGCACAATGAGTACACCGTACGGACGCTACCACTTTCTCCGCATGCCCTTCGGTATTGCCTCAGCACCAGAAATATTCCAAGCAGCGATGAATCGTGTCCTAGAAGGTTTCGCAAATGTAGCGGTAGTAATGGATGACATTCTAGTCTGGGGCCAAACAAAGCAAGAACATGACTACAATTTGCAGCTCCTTCTAGCACGCTGCCGCGAACAGAATCTTCGACTAAACCTAAAGAAGTGTTTCTTTTTGCAGACAGAGGTTCGCTACCTTGGGCACGTGCTCACTGCCGAAGGCTTGCGTGTGGACCCACAACGTGTACAGGACATTTTGGAAATGCCGACACCAAAGAACTGTAAGGAGCTACAAGTCTTTTTGGGCACAATGAACTTTGTACAGCGTTTTATTCCAAACATGTCTGAGGTCACAGCACCACTTCTTACTTTGCTGCGGAAAGACACTGCATGGGTCTGGACGGAGGTGCAGCAAGAAAGTTTTCTTAGACTGCGTGAGGCTCTGATACAAGTGCCAGTACTCCGGTATTTTGATTCCAGTAAACCGGTGACCTTATCGGTGGATGCGAGCCAGCTGGGGGTGGGCGCTGTCCTAATGCAGGATGCGCAGCCCGTCGCATTTTTGTCACGGACACTTACGGAAGCGCAGACAAGATACGCACAGATAGAGAAGGAAACACTTGCTATTGTACATGGGTGCACTAAATTTCATGACTACATACTCGGACAGCATGCAGTGACTGTGGAAAGTGACCACCGTCCCTTAGTAGCGATATTCAGTAAGCCGTTGTATCAGTGCCCACTACGGTTACAACGCATGCGCCTTACTCTACAACGTTACCCCATCCATGTGACTTACAAACCGGGCCAAGAACTATTCCTAGCTGATGCTTTGTCAAGGTTTCCGAGCAAAGCATGCATGCCAGAAGACGAGCAGTTTCAGGTCAATGTTCAATGTATTTCAGCCTCTGCACGCGCGCTGCAAGACTTGCTTCAAGCCACCAATGAGGACTCAACCCTGGGCAAGCTCCGCGAATACGCAAGTACAGCATGGCCGCTTCACAAGCAAGACGTCCCCGAGCCACTTCGGACGTACTGGGAGTACCGGGACGAGATACACGAACAGGACGGCCTCGTATTCCGGAGTAACAAGGTAATCGTGCCACAATCGAAGACATCAGAAATGATGAGTACTCTTCACTCGGCGCATGTGGGAGTCGAAAAAATGAAGGCTAGGGCAAGGAACGTGATGTTTTGGCCGAATATGGCGGGCAACATCGAGCAGTTCTGCAAAGCTTGCAAAGTATGTCAAAAGCATAAACCCCAGAGCCCTAAGATGCCACTTTTGAGTCACGAGGTACCCTCGCTACCATGACAAGTTGTCGGCATAGGTTTGTTCTGTTTCGAAGGCCGAGAGTTCGCCGTCATTGTCGACTTCTACTCGTTCTTCTTTGAACTACGAGAGTTTCGGACGACAACGGCGAGCTCACTTAAAATATGGTGTTCAGAAATTTTTTCCGTCCATGGCTTGCCACTAAAGTTGTGCAGTGATAATGGCCCGCCTTTTAGCAGTCATGAGTTCAAGGAGTTTCTGGACACTTTGGGCATTGCTCACGTAACCTCAAGCCCCTACCACCCGCGGTCAAACGGCATGACGGAAAGAGCGGTCCAGGAGGCAAAAAAGCTTTTAAAAAAGTGCTCATTGAAAATGCCCGTGTTTCAAATGGCTTTGCTTGAGTGGCGCAATACTCCACGTGATGATTTGCTCCAGTCCCCTGTGCAGAGGCTGATGGGACGCCAGACTAGAACTCTGCTACCGGTGCCCACCAGCCATTTGGAACCGAGGACCATCCCACCAAAAGTGGCACAGGGCCGCCTTCAAGAAATACGGCAACGACAGAGGACCTACTACAACCGCGGTAGCAGAACACTACCGCCTGTGAAGCCAGGCCAGCAGGTCACCGTATATGATACAAACCAGCGGACCTGGGCGCCTGCAGTCTTCATCAGACCGTTCGGGGAAACCCGCTCGGCCATCGTTAAAACAGAAGACGGCCGGGAACTTCGGCGCACAAGAGAGCATCTCCGCTTGCTAGAACCGCAACCAGAATCAAACCAGCCAGAAGCGAGCCTTGTCCCTCCAAACGGGGCGTCCTCAACGGCCCCTACAGAACTACGGCGAAGCACAAGGCAACGATGCGAGCCCTGTCGGTACCCTCTACCTGAGAGGTGCTAACCAGGTGTTAACTGCCTCGTAAAAAGGGAAGATGTAGCAAGGCTCAATAAGCGCCACGTCACTGTTTGTACCTTTAGTGTGCATGCCTGGCGGCGGCACTAGCTGTGTATATATACTCGTTCTTGTTCCGGCAATAAAGTTGTTCATTGCCTGAAGCCGACGCGCATACAGAAGTAGGCCGTCCTTAATACGCAGTAGGGCAGCCTGGGTTGATCTACCTGGCTGAAATCAATCAATCAATCAAAGAACTTTATTTTCACCAAAAACAAAAACATCTACGGTGAAAAAGTTGGCCGGGAAAAAAGCTGTCCCATGACAGCTTGACAAAACCCCAGCCACCCATCGGCGGCGAAACGACAGGGTACAGCACCTGACAAAGGTTGGGAAAAAATGCATATTAAAAGTCGTTAAACAGTTACAAATTGACATCATAGTGCATTCACTACGGGCGTAGGTGCACTACAAGGTCAAGTATACCCAATTATACACTTGCTAAAAATAAATAACGAGAAAAAAACGAAAAGAAAGCAAGGACAAAAACAAAACAAAAAGTAAAACAAAGCCAGAGAAGAAGAAAAAACAAAAATTGGAAAGAAATATATTAGGCACTTCAAGTTTATAAAAATGTACAATGCACAGTTATGTAGTGATATGCATGCGCATATGATTAACACACACACACACACACACATATATATATATATATATATATATCATATGAATAATGAAGGAAAAATGAAAACACAAATAACTTGCAAAACACGTGTATACTCCAATATTGGAAAAGGCAAGTTTGTTATGTGAACATACTTCCGATTTCTTTTTTTTTGCGTGGAATAAAACATCTGTTCCTTCCGTTTCGAAATAGTTTAATGTTGTTGAGACGACGTGTCGGGTGCGTTGTGTTCCATAGTGCGTGTGTGAGAATGGAACGTGCCAAGACGGTTGATATCGGACATGATAATAAATTGCGTTTTGTGTAAGGTTCGCGAGTTTAAAAAGTGTGTCCGATTTCCCGAGTGCTGCATTTTTGTAGCAGCACAGCAATTTGTAAGTATATAGATCTGATATTTTCACAATTTGATGCTGTTTGAAAAGAGGGGTGGTGTGTTCTAGAAAGGGAGCATTTGAAATAAGGCGAACCATTTTCTTTTGTAACTCGCTCAGTTCTGACATATAAGGGCTGTAGTTTTACCCCATACCAGGAAGCAGTAACATAGGTGGGAATTAAGAAGCGCATCGTAAAGTAATCTTTTTATGTGGTAGTATGTGTCGATGACGGCTAATTAATCCTACAGACTTAGCCAATTTCATCGTAACCGCGTTTACCTGATCATTACATGACATGTGCTCTTTGAAGATGATGCCAAGTATTTTAACGCATTGTTCAATTCGAACAGTGGACGGACCTAGGACAAGCTTCTCAGGTACTACAGCTAGCGCGCCGCGAGCACGATATTAACACACTTAGTTTTGGCTTCATTCAATACAAGGATGTTCGCCTTGCACCAGTCATTCAGCTTCGAACAGAACGTACTTGTTTCAGCTTGAATGCTACATAATTCCTGGCCTTCAAAAAAGACAGTGCAATCATCGGCGTAAATGATGAACTGACAAGTGGCGTTTAATTGTATTACATCATTAGTGTAAAACAGGAAAAGCATTGGCCCTAAAATACTGCCTTGTGGTACTTCACAAGAGATATGCCTGAGACGAGATCTGTGAGTGCCTATTTCGGTAAATTGAAGTCTTTCGTCTAGGTCAGAGCGAAGAAGTTGTGATGCAACTCCCCGAAATCCATAGCATGCCATTTTCTGTAAGAGAATATCATAATTGACACGATCGAAGGCTTTGCTAAAATCGAGGTATAGCCCTACTGTGAATGTTTTGTTTTCTATGTTTTCTAATATGACCTCTTTTTGAAGCAAGTGCGTCCTCTGAGGATCAATTTTTTTCTAAATCCGAATTGATAGGTAGTTAAGAGTTTAAATCTTCTACTAAAGCTCTCGATGCGGGTATTAATAACTTTCTCACGGCCTTTCAAAAAACTGGCAATATCGAGACTGGACGGTAGGTGAAGAAGCTATTTTTGTCGCCTCCTTTATGAATTACTGTCACTCTAGCAACTCGCATGCTACTTGGAAAAACGCCACATGAGATGGCTTTGTTAAATACGTGTGCGATGACAGGAGCGATCAAATCTAGTACGTACTTAACGGGTTTAATTACTAATCCGTCTGCATCGGCTCTACGACTGTTCCGAAGGCTGGAAAAAAGAGTAATCACCTCAAAAACTGAAGTAGGCTGAAAAAAGAAAGACCGTGATAACCGTGGAACATCTACAGAAGTAACCGGGGAAGTATCCGTGTTTCCTATCTGGACAAAAAAGTCATTGAAACCGTTCGCGAGTGTTTCCCCGCTTAGTAACACATTATCAACCACCATACAGTCAACGGCGTCTGATACTGGCTTTCTTTTCAAGAGATTATTTATTTTTTTCCAGCTACGTCACTCTTTTGTAGAAAATAATTGTCGAAAATTGTTCTAAAATATTCTTTTTTTTGCTTTCGAAAAGGCTTTGTTAAATTTGTTTCTGAAACATTTGAATTCCTGCAGCGTTTCGCTGTTGCGTGTCTTTAAAAAAGCCGCAAACATCTTGTTTTTCACGTTGATTAAATTTAGCAAGTCTCGAGTGACCCACGGTTTGTGAGCCCTCTTGCACTTGTGGTATGCTTTAACTGGGAGAGAAGCGTAATAACACTGTTTAAATATGTGTAGAAACTTATCGTACGCATTATTCACATCTGTAAGGGCCGTTATCTCCCTCCAATTATTGAGCAAAAGTCTTTCCCTAATATCTTCAGGTGTACGTGTTGATATGTCTCGGTATGTTTTCATTTCATTTCGTTTTTTAGGCGCAGATTGCTGTTCAAGTATTAGCATTATAGGCAGATTATCGCTCAAATCGGAGATTATGACGCGGGAAATTACGTTTTCAGCAACTGCGTTTGTGATGAACAGGTCAAGCAAAGATGTAGATGTAGTGGTAATACGGGTTGGCGTAGTGATTTCATTGCGAAACCCATTACATTGCAGTGTGATTGACAAGTCAACAGCAGGCGCTGAATCTTTAAATACATCAGTATTCAAATCACCACCTATAGTTAGGGTATATGCATTGCTGCTCGCAAACGAGAGCAGTATGTCGAAAAAACCAAGAAACCCGCGTATGCTGCCATGTGGTGGTCGATAAATAACCCCAAACATTTGGGAGTCTTTCCTAACGCACAAAATCTCGTAATCTTCCGTCGCAACAGTGTAGTTATCAATCCACTGAAGTCCAGAAAAGTTTGTTTGCAAGGCCACACCACCTCCTCTACTTTCTTTACGATTTAGGAAGAAGTGGTTGTACCCGGGCATCACAGTGTCATCATCGTACCATGTTTCGGTAAACATAAGTACATTGAACGCCGTGTTACAAGAATAGATAAATGTAATTATGTCATCACTTTTTGATCTGATTGATCTAGCGTTAATATGCAGAAAACACAGAACACATACACGGCGCTAACTTTCAACAATGCGGTTTAATCCGAGAAACAGCAATACTTATACCCAAACATGGCGCGCCACAACCACGTGCTAGAACCAGAAAACCGATCTACTGCAACTCATGCGACATTCAAATAATGCAATTCTTTCAATGATAATGATAGCGATGGCTTGCTTATACACGCGTCCCCAAACTTAGCAATGAATTTCGCGTCTATGATGAGCCTTGTCATTTGGTTAGTGCTTCTTCCGATTATGCTGGTGCGATTAAAGAGGGGTTGGCACCCGCATTCTTTGCAGTGAATTGCAAGAAAACCCTCAGGCTGTGCCTTGGCCACGTTGTTCTTGTGTTCATTCAGCCTATCATTGATGCATCTACCAGTTTGGCCTATATAGCATGCATCACACGTTAATGGGATCCGGTAGATGACTCCTGTGATGCACGCGACAAACCTAATACGGTGGTTCTTTTCGTACAGACCTTTCTCCGGGTGCTCCGGTTTCGTCTTTCGGCAAAGACTGTTTAGCTTGATAGGTGCCGAGAAAACTACTCGCACGTTGCAATGATCTGCTAATTTGCAATGTTCTGCATTGCTTAGTTGCTTTTGATGCAACTGGGTTGCATCCCAGTTGCTTCTCTGTCCCGTCCTGGATGCGCTATACCTCGAACAACATGAATAACCAACAAGCCCGCCGTGCAACCTTAATATGCAGAAGTTTAACCGATTTACTGATTTTTATCTCTGCTGTAATTTGCGCAACGTGCGCTGGGAGAATTGCACCGTTCGCCATTGTTCGGACGCAGCAGTGATGGCTAGAACGTCACGGGATTTTACGGGGTGATCTTGTCAAGATTGCTTTCGCGCTGAACTAGCAGGACAGGTGATGTGTCAGTTCGACGAGCGTAAATGGATCCGTTTTTGGACCATGCGTATTTTCACCCACATTCACGCCTGCGCGCACTTGTCTTTCCCAAGAGTTTCTTGAGATGTGGGCAGAGGTGCTCATTAATGTAAATTGGTGGGTCTTCCGGGGATTCTTCTGATGATGTCAGACCAAGATGATTATTTCTTAATCGTTTCTTTCGTGCTTTTTCTAGCACTTGGTCGCGCTTGCTCCGCCTTTGAAATGGCACGATGATGTTAGTGTTCTTTTTGTCTCTCGTGTTTACTCTGTGGCACACATCTATATCAGCACTTGTGATAGCTTCGCCAACAGCATCACCTAGCTTCTTCAGGACATCTGGAATGATTTCATTATGACTTTGCAAAATGCCCTTGATTTCCGAATTCCTGTTTCTTGAATATTGTTCGGCATTAACCAGGTTTGCTTGGCATTCACCAAGATTCTTCTCAAACAGGTTCTCTGGTGAAGCTCCTCGTTCCGTTTTATTAAAGCTTTGTTTTCATTTACAGCGGTTGAAACCAGACGGTTGGATTCCTCGAAGCTCTTATTGAGGAATTCCATGCTTTTCTTCATTTCCTCCAGCTCCCCGTGAACTTTGCGTTCGTCTGTGCGCATGTTTCTTTCCATAGCTTCTGTAAACGATCAAAATTCTGTTTTAAGTCTTCCTTGAAATCCTGAAGAAGTCTTAAGTATTCGTTCGTCATGGTGACAGTGCAGTAGCGCTAATGTGGTACACTCTAGTACACGGTACGCTAGTATAATGCACTGGTACAATAGTGGTGGCAGTGGTGGCCGTGGGACAGCATCAAAAACAACCGTAGAAGTAAAGACAGTAAAGTGCTAATCTGTAACACGGAGAGAATGCGATCAGGTACTGGCTGTAATGCCGCCACCACCACCGATTCCAAACTGTTCTTCACAAATTATACTTCCGTTTGCTGTAAAAGCCCTCTGATAAATCCTCTGATGATGAACCCTCTGATAAATCAAGCGTTCAGAAACCTCTGAGAAAAGGGGTAATATAGATATTGGGTGATCATAATGAAGTTCATTTTTATTGCCTCCTTTAAAGATAATTGCTACGCGCACAATTTTCATATAAAATGAAAAAATTCCCGTAAAAAGACCCTGTTACTTATATAAGCGAATGGAGCGACAATTAAATCAGTAGTCGCCTTAATAGGTGTTACGGCAATGCCATCTTCACCTGGTCAACTATTATTTAGTGAGCATATAGCAGTGGATAATTCCTCCTCGATAACGGGTGATCAAAACAATCAATTAGCACGTGGGCATTGGATATAGGATTCGGCCTGTTTAAGGCCAGATACTTGCGTGATAGTACTTGATGATCCCGCATCAATGAAGTGAAGATTAAATTTTTCCGCTAGTGCTTCGCCACTATAGTGAATGTTGTTTATCTTTATATCATGAGGAACAGTGGCATGTTTTTTTTATCAATTTATCAACTGAATTCCAAACCATTTTTTTTTGAATTCTCAATCATTGTAGAAAACCTGTAGGCACAAAAATGTATTTTTGCTTTCTTTACGACCTTGTTTAGATTGTTTCGGAACTTTCTGAACTCAGCGAGAGTAGTTTGATCTTTTATTTTTAAAAAAACGCTGAAAAAGTTTGTTTTTCTTGTTTGTTCGTTTAAGAAGTACCGGCGTGAACCACTCCTTTCTTGCTCTCTTGTGTTTCTATACAACAGCGCATGGAAAAGCAGTATTGTAATTGCCAACGATTCTCGCTATGAACAGGTTATAAGCCTTAGACGGATCAGGTTCTCGATACAAGTCATCCCAGTTCCTTCAAGCATTAGAGGGCGAAATTGAAGGACAGTTCTATTGTTTACGTATATTTCGGGGAATTCTATAGTTCAGGCGTTCGTAATAGTGCAAAAAAAAGGCAGGTAGTCACCTATGCATGATCTGAATACTCCGGCTTGTACATTGTTGGGAGATAAATTAGTGAAACAGAGATCAATAATGGTTTCCGATCTGCTAGTTATTCTGGTAGGTGTGTTAATGAAGTTTTCACAGCAATATGACAACATCGATTGCATTAGCTTTAGTTTAGTAGGAGCATGTTTTGAGACATCAATAGTAAAGTCACCAAATTCTACGAGAAACCATTGGTTAGAATCAGCATGAAGAAGGAGCTTCAACAGGAACACAAGAAACAGGTCTGTGCTACCATCTGGGGGGCGGTAGATCAGCACTATTACAACATTGTTGTGTATCACACTAACGGCTTCGAAATCTTTGCAAACAATACAATAGTCGGGCCACGCCTCGTAGGACGTGTTCTGTTTCATATATAAGTATACACCACCACCACGGTTTGCTATTCTAAATTGTTATTCCATATTGTAATTTTCCAGAATAATCACGTCTGACTGCGAGGACAACCAAGTTTCCGAATAACTCATGATATTAAAGTCATAACCAACGTGTGTCAATTCACTTTCGATTTATTCACCCTTGTTCCTCGTGCTCTGTGCATTATTATGATAAAGGGAAAGACCTTGTTCATCCGTCCATACGTGCGTCCGTGCATACGTCCGTCCGTCCGTGCGTCAGTTCATCCGTACGTGCGACCCTTCGTGCTTCCGTCCGTTCGATCACCTGTGCGTGCGTCTTTGCGTCCGTTCATTCGTCCGTCCGTCCGTCCGTCTGTCCGTGTGTTTGTCCGTTTGTCCGTCTACTTGTCTGTCGGTCGGTCTGAGTGATGACCGAACCAAGAACGTTTGCGTGGCAACTAACTGTTGTACTACTTAGCCAAGGGCCCGCTTCGAAATGCAGTGAAAGTTACTTCGTCTGCTTGAAAGCGCCGACAAATCAACACATTTTACTACAAACACACTCCTCGTGTATAAAGCCATCACAATACGACATGTAATAATCCAATTACATTTGGTGGTACAAGCTTACATTGCCGTTGATCATCAGAACACGTTATTATGATAAAGACTTCGGCGTTTAAAGCCATCTACCTATCACATAAGAATGTGGCTGACTGGGCTAGTTGATTGTGCATACTTGAAGTTAAGAGAGCGAAGAAAATATAAAACGGCGGACAGGAAAAAGTGATTGTCCCGTTTTTTTTCTGTCTGCCGTGCTTTTTTTCGTGCTGTTATCTTCAACTACTACATAAGGCACGCACGTTACTGTGCGTGTTCGCTTAAGACCGTGTAGTCGGCGCATAGCAAATTGTAAAGCATTGCAAGCGCATATTTGCTCCTGGTTCAAAGCATGTTACCCATTACACACTATGCAGCCATGTACAAAATCTCCGCGGTAACGAGCCACCTTCAACTTTGTCAATTACCATGCAGTACTGAACAAATTAAATTTTCAGAAAAATGTCCTTCAGAAAACGTACGCCATGAGTTTTTAAAGCACGCAATAGGGATATCATAACGCTATCGCGTCCAACGTTCAAAGGTGAAGCTTTAAGATCTCCCAATGTTTTCATTATTTTTTTTTTTGCCTGATGGAATCTCCGCAAAGACGTAACTGATGAAGTGAACGTGGGGTTTCTTGCTCTTTCGTGTTCTTTTTACTTACGGGAACGCTCCAGGCACAAAGGGAAGTACACATGCAGGACCATTTGTTTAGAACCACGGGCGAATTAAAATAAATTTGAGGTTTTTGTCTGATTAAAGAAGTTTTGAGTGAAGCATGCATGACACACACACACACACACACACACACACACACACACACACACACACACACACATACACACACACATACACACACACGCACAGGCACACACACACGCTCACGCACACACACAAACACACACACACGCACAAACACAAACACACACACACACACACAGACAACAAACGAGCCAGATAAGCTCCCAGGAATGTTCCCTCCAAGTGTCTCGAATCTCCGCCTTTCGTTCTATTGAGCACACATAAGAGGCGATATTAGATTGACAAACTGTATTTATAAAATCAAGATAAAATCATATAAATAAAAAAGTCAGTATGGAGGGCGCACTGCGAATTCACCGGGTGCCTCTTCGACAGCTGTTCTGGTCAGCGGCGACGGGCTGATGGCTGGCGCTCGCTTGGGGTTTCGCCTTTGCTCGGGGTGCATGATCCCACTGTGAGCCTGTAGCCGGCGGTAGTCGGACTGCAGTGGCGGCTGCGGAATACGCCACTCTAATTTGGCGTTGGCGCAGCGCAGGTGGTAGAAGACACATTTTGGGATCCAGGCTGCCCGAAGTGCACTCGTTGGCAATCCACGGCTCAGCGGTAGTGTATCACCAGACGTGGGGTGGGCAATGGCTGTCAGATCTGCCAACAGTAATAAACGCCAGAAACGATAGCAAAAAGGAGTATGGATTATATTGATTGATTGCGCAATTCACTGTCGTTAGTATTGTAAAGCGGGACAGCTTCTAAGCACTGTAGTGGTATTGCGAGTGTAATTCTCTGGATTCCTTAGCATATTACGAAACTATTGCTCGAGTGTGGTTGAACAGCCTGTTGATTCCGTTGAGCGCGATATACTGTCGCATACATAAAGGTATATACTGTAGTAAATTCGGCCCACCAGCGTCCCTTGGCTGATGTCAGGCTTTGCTCGTAAACGGGTGCGGTGCTGATTTTCCGGCCTTTATATCCTTCGGCAGTAGACGGGGGCCGACCTTAGAGACGCAAGCGACAACTCGGGCAACGGCGCAAGAAAGCTGGACGTTATTGTAGCGCCATGTGAGCTCTTTACGGCACACGAAATTAGTCGTCGCTACAACGACATGATTTCTTAGGCAAAGAAAGGATGCTGCGTTCCGTGTCTCACGTTCGGCGCGTGATCAGCCACAGGCCTATAGGTTCTGAACAGCTCTTCATATATGATACAAAGAAAGGAACACTTACCCATTTCCAGCCGTAGAGGAGTTCTCAGGGCGGACTTCAGCGCCTGCTGTCCAATTGCCCGTGCACGCCAGTAAGGGAACAGAACGGCAGAGCAGAAGCCAGAGCGATGAAGCTCGGGTATCACCGAACAGCTTCGAATCGTTTGATCTCTCGAGCGTCACGCGAACCGATGAAGATGACGACATTTCACAAGTATGACACGAACCCACTAGAGCTTGCATGGTGGTGCGCTGTTGACCGAGGGGAAAGCCGTTATAAGAGACATCTAAAAGAGGTCACGCATGGGGTCCGGCAAGAATCCTGGAATGTGGGCACTCGAATCCGTTGGTGAGTAAAGCTTCTCCTCCTTCTCTGAAGCGAGAGCGCTTAATTTTTCCCATGCTTACCCTGCTTTTTCATATGAAATTCCAATTACGCTGTTAAGGCGTTTTGAAATCGTGATGTATTGATGGTAAGAATTCAGCATAACACACAGCCCACCAACTTCTAAAGGTCTACCAAAGGTCTTGATGAATATCTTTGGATACAAGTACACAAGCAGAACGGAGGGAGGGCATTTCGGTCAGTGAATGAACGGCCATATGGAAGTCGCATACAACGACCATTGAAGTGCACCGCCATAAAATTTTCCAATGTGTATGGTGTGATCCTGGAATTTACCTGGCATGCGTAATGGTCAACATCAATTTTACGCGTTACCGTGGACAGGGCTGTCTTGCATTCGACCATTACAGCTTGAGCAATTTCGTTTGATGCTGCCTGCGAAACTCCCAAAAATAGGCGGATATATTTATTATACGGATAGGAATTACCCCAGGATGTTCAAATCCGTCTGTCCTTAGCTAACTAGTGATAGGTGATACATTACCTGGCTACTCGATAGTGGGTTGTTTATTTAGGCATCGAACTCAGGTGCATTTTCACAGAGGTATAAAGCAATGATTAACACGCCCATGGAGTAAATGAAAGGATTGCAGTGATGACTTCATGACTAATTCGCAGCTAAACGTATAAGCGTGTGCTACCCTTGCCTCTCAGACACTACTGGCTGTACGTCTCCAGATGGGCAAGTACTTTCCTGAAATTCCAAAATACTGATAGACTGTAACACTGTGCAAAAAAACAGAAGAAATAAACGAAAAGGCATGGAGTTGAATCGAATTAAAAACGTCTTGTCTGCATGGGATAAGGTATGGGTGGGAATAGAAAAATAAGACACAGGAAGATAGATACATAAGTAAGGCTCGTGAACGCGTTCACAGCCAAGGACCACTTCTGTTAGTGCTGTGGTCGTTCCTGCAAGTTCATGCGAAACTCTTAGAGGTGCCACATTATCTGTCTTGTCATTCTGTGGATGAGTGACGCTGTCTCGACTTGCGTATGAAATGATGGATGGTCGTTAGTCATCTTCTACTCAAGGGATTTTACTATTAGTCCCAAAGCGTCCAGTACATTCAGTGCACTTCGAGGAAGTGCTGTTTTCAGGTTCGACAGGATAATTTGAATGATATCCATGACGGTAACGACTGTATGCTGCCGTAATCTCACTGGCTGTTGGAATAGGCGCAGCCTACACCACGTATCGACGCTCTTCGCGAACCTGCCGGTTCATAAGCTCGAGTATATGAGATGAGAGAGCTACTTTGTGGCTTGGCTGAAGGATGGCTTGGCTGAAGTATATAGAACCAATGTCCTGTTGAGTGAGTTCCATCTTTGACAGCGCTCCATGAATGTGCGCGCCACACAGGTCAGCCACCTTCTCATGGAAAGAATTGTTCCTTGCATTCCTAAAAGCTAGATCGCACTTTTTACGAAGGCAGGTTTCGGTGAGGCGTCCTGGCAATAGTCAATCTTGCGACGCTTTTAGATTTGTAACGGTGTAGGCTTGTGTGCTCAAACCGGTAAATATAATTCACAAACCAAAATGACTTTGATATTTTATAACACCATGACGGCTATGTCATGGCGATGTTGGAAAGACTGCAATGAAATGAGTACGGCAGAATGACTACGTGGCATTTCGAGGAATATAAGACGCCGACATGACGATGACTAAATGCTGGGAAAAGATTCTAGATTATGGAATAGTATGACAGTGTGAAAAAATTACGATCACAGAATGGCGACGACGGCATGACAATCGTAGTGTGGCAATGCTAGTCTTATGACATCTGTTCAACGTCGATGGCATCACAAATGTGCGAGCTCTATGCTGCAATGAGGACGAAGGAATGATCACGGAAACATCAAGATCGTATGTGAACATAGACGCGTCGCAACGACAATCTGACGACGATGCAGTGATGATGACAGCTTAGTGATGTAATAATGGCAACAACCTAATGACAATGTTCATAAAGATAAACGTGGCACTTAATTGACAAGGGTGGGACAGAGAGAAGACACAAAAGTGCTAACATGCAACAATGATTTATTTTAGGCTGGATCGCAGAATATATACACAAAAATGTGGACACTCAAGCATGTGAAAAGTGATGCCATGAAACAAAGTCAAGTCTTTCCTGGATGAAGATAGAGATGAGGTATCCAGCGGTTGTGATGCCTCTGATCCCAAGGTCACGGATTCGATCCCGAAAGTATTGGTCGCAATTTAGAGGGACATTAAAATGCACTTAGATTTAGAAGTACGGTAAAGATCCGCAGGTGGTCGAAATTTTCGGAGTTCTGCACTGCGGAATCCCTCATAATCCCAACGT
This sequence comes from Rhipicephalus microplus, assembly GCF_013339725.1. Classification (NCBI taxonomy): domain Eukaryota; kingdom Metazoa; phylum Arthropoda; class Arachnida; order Ixodida; family Ixodidae; genus Rhipicephalus; species Rhipicephalus microplus. Next base: position 108,683,852 of record NC_051166.1, on the reverse strand, counting down.
GGTTCTCAGACATTAAACCCCTACAATAATTGTTGGTGAAGACGAAAACTTACTGGCACATTTTTTATTCATTTAGCATTGAACGCTTATATCGACGTTCTAGATATTTCGGTTCTTGTCCCTGTGTCCTTGTTCGGGTCGTATAATGTCATGAATTTCCAACAAACCCATGCAAGCCGCCTGCCTTTTGAAGTATCGTTTACATTACCTTCTGCGAGAGTCGCATGAAACCGATGCTCTACTACGATCACGTAATACATCAACATGTCTGTGAGCTGTCAGACCGCTACATCTTCTTTAATAGTTTTTAACGTAGACAGAGAGAGTGAGCTGTACTATTCAGTTGCACTGTCAAAGCGTTTTCTTTTGAATAACTTGGGATCAGTTTGGACCACACCAACTGTAGTGCTTAGTTGCATGTCTCATTCACACTCCAAAAGACTTAATCTAGAAGTACACACTTCCATCAAAGCAGCCCATATCTACGCTATCTATTTCCGATGACATACCATCGTCTACTTGACTCATAGCACAAGTGCACAAACCATACTCAGCACCTCTAAGCGGGCAATCGGCACCCACGCTTACAAGAAATATCTCATCACCTGTGAAGCAGCATGAAGTATACTGTATCGCTATCACACCTTCCCAGTTGTAAAATGCATACATACATGTGTCTCTATTAGGGTTTATCTTTCATTATGAACATCGGCGTATCAGCAGAAAGCTCCACAGTGCATTGACAGAATGTATAAGTGGACTTTGCCTTCACTAATAGTGATTGTTCGGGCTTAGCGTTTCGAAACAAGACTATGAACATAATAGTAATGCCGTAGGGGAGGCTCCAGAAATTTCGACCATTACAAACATTTTCGCCGTCATCAAAACGCGGACTTCATCGGCCGTGGCTTGATCACAATGCACCATGGTGTTAGCTGTCAAGCTCGTGTAACCGTTGTACCACCATGGAGGATCTTTCGTCTTCACATTGATAAGAAGGTCCTTCTTCTTGTTTACCTATTGCCCGTGGCGCATACCCACTGAGAGGCATTGGCCAAAAATCGGGTGGTTTTATGAAATAATGTGCAGCTTTAGAATACATAAGAAGTTCTGTAAGCATCCTTTTCCTTGTTCTCTTGAATGGATATGAGCCATGTTATAGGGAAAAACAGCAACAGCGTATGCACCACTGAAATTGGGGAAAACTCATTACTCTCCATTGGTCCACTAAAAATGAACAATGGATCACACAACAGCCGAACACGAGGAGTCTGCCCGCGCTGAAGGCTTCTTGGACTAAGGGTGCCTCTCCTTAGCCATGCACATCGGAAATAAGATATGTTGATTATCTCTCCAACATTTATGGCATAAATTTCGGATTTACTTGCGGGAAGTGTGATCGCCTAAGGTTGGTCATTCTATGCTCCTACAAATTGCCATTCATCGTGACAGAGTGGAATGCTTCGTCAATTTTTTTTTTGGTTTTGCGTTATTTATTCCCCGCTTTTTAATAAATGTAGCAACGCCTCCAGCATCGAACCACCGCACTACCATTGTTGGCAGACGAAATGATGTGTTAAATTCGAAACGATGGCGATGATGCCCTACTCGGTTAACCACTACTATAGCGAGAGCTAATCGACAGTACGTCAGAGGTGGTGACTTTCGCAAGTTTACGAAACATTCTTGGGAGTTATTTTCACCGTAATCACAAATATTCTGCTTTTCGCCATTACAGACTGAGCATCACCATATGAATTTATTGTTTGAAGTTGACTGTCAAACGCCCAAAGTTAAGCGGGTATATTTCGAGTGCGTATATAAACAACACCATGACGCTCACATTCGTCTTTACTTGGAATATCAGCGGAGTGTGATAAAACAGATGGCTACTGGATAGAGCGTTGTTTGTTTAGGATATCGAGCTTAAGTTCCTTTCCACAGTGAGGAAAAAAGCAATGTGATTCTAACGCCTGCGAAGTACATGAAACAATATGGGCAAGGACTTGGCGACAAGTCCATAGCTAAACGTAATAAGAGTACGCGGCCGTTGCCTCACAGGCACTGCTGATTCAACGTCTTCAACTGGGTCAGCCTTGCCCTGGAAAAATCATTTTCAAAATACACATACATTGTTACACTGTGCAGAAAGAAGTAGATGAAATAAAAGGAAATGGATGCTGGTGAATAAGAATGCACTTGGGTTAGGGTAATGGTAGGAGTAGAACACTAAGATACATAGAGAGACACACAATAAGGAACGTCCACCCCTTCACATCCTAGGACGACAATTGTTAGGGCTTAACTCGTTCCTGTATGTTCATGCGAAAGTCTCAGAAGTGCCACATTAACCGTCTTGCGATTCATTAAATCAGTGGTGCAGTCTCGAGTACCGTCTGAAAGGGTGGGTGGTTGTTGTCAATTCCTACTCGACTGATTTAAGTACTGGTCTTAAAGCGTCCAGTACTTTGAGAGCTCTTCGAAGAAGTGCTGTTTTCAGGGTCAATAGGATAATTGGTATAGTATCCATGGGAGCCCTCAGATTTGGCGTAACGTGATGGTCTGCTGTCGGGATATCACTGGCTGTTAGAATAGGCGCAGCGTGGACTGCGTTCTGACGCTCTTCGCGAACTTGCTTACTCGTAAGTGCAGGTCATGCCTTCTCAGAGAGAACTCTCTCGTCTGATTTTCTCGAACTGTCGAGCCATTTCGTGGCTTGTCTGAATGATATAGGGCCCTTGACCTTTTGAGTCACTTCCATCTTTGACGGCGCTCTTTATGACGGGAATGTCGGTGCACGCCCTTTCAGCAGCCTCCTTGTGGAGCGAATTGTCATTTGCCATTCCTAGAAGGTAGAACGCACTTTTTATGAAAGAAGGTTTTTGATCAAAGATCTTGGCAGCCGTTTCATTTGCGATACTTTAGAACTGTAACGCTGTAAGCTCGAGATGTTCAAACCGATGAACACCACTCATAAACCGCTAATTTTAAGAGCTCGTTTTCTTTGTTAGATATAATATTAATGGGAACTAAGTGACAATGATGTGTCAAGGAAGGATATCGGATGTTAATAGGTGGTATACAGCGAGTTTTCCGCACTTACCATGTGGCTACTGCCGGCGCTGACTGACACTCCGACGTTCAATAGCACATCATCATCATCATCTTCATCATCATCATCATCATCCTGACTTCGCCGACTGCAAGGCGAAGGCCGCTCCCATGATCCGCCAATCAACCAGGATATGTGCTTTGTGCTGCCACGTTATACCTGCGAACTTATTAATCTCATCGGTACACCTATCTTTCTGTCTCACCTTCGTGCGTTTGATTCTCTGGGAATTCAGTAAGTTCCCAATAATGGCCATGCGGCTATCCTGCCTACGCTCCTACGTGCCCGGCCAATGTCCCTTTATTCTCGATGATTTCAACTATGATATCCTTAACCCCGGTTTGTTTCCTGGCCCACTCTGCTCTCTTTTAACCTCTTAAGGTTATAATTAGCATCTTCTTTTCCATCACTCGCTAAATGCACATACATAACCTATAAAGTGAACGGAAGGACAACCGCCACCGTAGCTCAGTGATAGAGCAACAGATGCTTTAGGCTTTCGTCTCTCTTTTTTATATTTTTATCTTGCTCTCACTGAACGTACGAATCGGATAACTACATACAGTGTCATTATAAAACTTTTGTGATTCCTTGGAATTGTTTCGTGACGCTCGTATTGCTCTCTTGACTCATTGATTGATTGATTGATTGATTGATTTGCGGAGTTTAACGTCCCAAAGCAACGATGTGATTATGAGAGACGCCGTAGTGGAGGGCTCCGGAAATTTCAACCACCGGGGATTCTTTACCGAGCACCCATGTTCAGCTGAGCACATGGGCCTACAACATTTCCGCCTCCATCGTTAATGCAGCCGCCGCAGCCGGGATTCGATACCGCGACCTGCGGGTGAGCAGCCGAGTACCTAAGCCACTAGACCACCGAGGCGGGACACTCGTATTGCTCTCTGTAAAAGGCTGCTTTAGCTGCTGTCTTCAACATTGTGTACACGCATTGATAATAATCATTAAAGTATTTGTAACAAAATGATGAAGAGGTCAAAGTAAATGTAGGTAGTGTTATTAGCGGTCTAAGAGCGCAGGCCTCCGAGTTTGCGTTTTACGTTGTCCGTTTGCGAGAACCGGAGTTATTGTACAAGGAGCGCAACTTCTGTCAAGTCTTCGTTGCAAAATCTTGTGATGGTGGAATGAAACCCTTGTCCACGGAAACGTGTGAAATCCGCGTTGAGCGTTCTGCACACCAGGAAATTCCGGCTTCGCGAAAATTAAGTGGCACGGACCACCGACTTGATGCGTTTCGGCGGTACAGGACTTCCATACGGGCGCTCATTCACTGACCGAAATGCTGCCCGCGTACGTGCAAACCATGCCTAGTGATGTGCGTTTATTCAACGTTACCCATTTAAATATTTGGCGCCCCTTTGGAAGTTAGTAGACTCTGCGTTCTCTTGAATCATTTACATAAATACATCACTATTTCAAAATGCCTAAATAGCAACGTTCCGATTTCATATGGAGGGGTATCGTAAATGTGGGAAAAGTTTTGCGCTCTTGGTTTATAGGAGGTGGAAGCACTTCATTGGCCAAAGAATTCGGACGGCTACGTTCCAAGGTCCCCACACGACTGTATACATGCATTAACACTACTTAGATGTTTCCCGATGACGGCTTTCACATCTGCACTATAGCCCACCAGCATGCATGTCGTGTTGGGTTCGTGTCATACTCGGAAAACCTCGTCATCTTCATCAGTTCACGTGGCGCTCGAAAGATCACAACATTGGAACCTGTTCGGTGCTACCCGACCTTTATCACTCTGCCTTCTGCTCTGTTCTCGTACTGGCGTTCACGGACAATTGCACAGCAGGTGCCGAAGTCCGCCCTGATAACTCCCCATCGGCTGGTTATGGTTAAAATTCCTTACTTTAAGGCACATTGCAAGATGTCCAGAACCTTAAGGCCGGTCGCTGAGCACGCGCCGAACACAAAAAAATTGTGTGGATGTGGCGACAACGTTTCTGGTGAGAAGTAAAGCCCGTGCATGGTGTTGTGTCGGGTTTGGAACCTCCGGCTTTCTGGCGCCGGCGACAAAGCTATCGCTAGCATATTCAGCCTCTCAAATCTCAAGAACGCGTTGCAGAGCAAGGGCTGACATCGGCGAAGGGAATCTCATTGGTCCAGTTTTCTGCAGTATACCTGTTTATCCCTTTTACAGCATATCGAATGAACAAGCTACTGAATCACAGTCGTACCATAATTTCGTATAAATTCAACAATTACGCTGCAAGCCCTGATACATTACTTGGAAAAGGTACTGCTTCAGAATACTAATAAGAGATAATTACGCAATCGAGCAATACAAGCCAAGCTACTGCTTTCATCTCTGACATGTATTTGTGTTTGCAGGTATGACAGCCATTGCCCACCCTGTGCCAGGTCAAGCGTAGATTCGAGACCCAGCTGAGGCGGAAATGTTGTAGGCCCGTGTTCTCAGATTTGGGTGCACGTTAAAAAACCCCAGGTGGTAGAAATTTTCGGAGCCCTCCACTGCGGCGTCTCTCATAATCATATAGTGGTTTTGGGACGTTAAACCCCAGAAATCAATTGAGACTCAGCTCTATTCATAGACACATTGCAGCTAAGCCGTTGATGGCAAATGAGTGGACGTTGGGCCTCCTATAGATGGCGCAGCGATGGCGTAGTGGTTAGAACATCCGCCTCGCATGCAAAAAGTCCGTGGTTCAAATCCCGGTGCCGAGCAGTTCCCAACCGGATAAAAAAAATCCGCGTGGTGATGGAACTGCATTACGAGGCCTGGGGTGCGGCCTCACCGGTAACCACCGCCAGGAACGCACCCCTTCACCAGAGAAAAATTGGCCACCCTGGTGCAGTATCTGGCCACTACCTCCCACATACATACGTCAAATAACTCACGGTCCTCAGTCCCTAGCAGCTGCGAAGCAACTGACCACGGCGGTGGTCAGATCTGCAACGCAGCAGAGGGGGCTAAGAATCTCTGTATCCGGACAGGCCTCCATTGGAACCTGAACTTGGCAACGTTTAACGCTAGAACCTTATCTAGTGAGGGAAGTCTACCTGTACTATTCGAAGAGATAGAGGGTGTTAAATGGGATATAATAGAGCTCAGTGAGCTTAGGAGGACAGATGAGGCCTATACGGTGCTACAGAATGGGCACGTTCTTTGCTATCGCGGCTTGGCTGACAGAAGAGAACGGAGTGGGGTTCCTAATTCACATAAACATAGCTGGAAACATAGAGGAATACTATAGAAATAATGAAAGGGTGGTAGGTATCGTAATTAAACTGAATAAGAGATACAAGATGAAGGTGGTACAGGCTTACGCGCCTACATCCAGCCATGATGACGCTTCAGTTGAAAGCTTCTATGAAGACGTGGAATCGGCAATGATTAAGGTAAAAACACAGTATACAATACTGATGGGAGACTTTAATGCACAGGTAAGAAAGAAGCAGGCTGGAGACCATGCAGTAGGAGATTATGGCATCGGTACTAGAAACGCCAGAGGAGAGCTACTAGTAGAATTTGCAGAACGCAATCATTTACGGATTTTGAATACCTTCTACTGAAAACGAGGAAGCCGCAAGTGTACATAGAGGAGCCCTAATGCCGAAAATAAGAAAGAAATAGACTTTATGATAAGTGCACACCCAGGCATCGTGCAGGATGTGGAAGTGGTTGGCAAGGTACGATGCAGTGACCATAGAATGATACGGTCTCGAATTCGCCTAGACTTCAGGAAGGAACGACAGAAACTGATACGCAAGAAGCCAATCAATAAGCTAACACTGATAGGGAAAGTACAGGAATTCAGAGTCTCGCTTCAGAACAGGTACTCGGCTATTAGTGAAAAAACCAACCTTAGCATAGATACAATAAATGATAATCTGACGAATATCATTACGGAGTGTGCAGTGGAAGTTGGAGGCAGGGTAGTTAGACAGGACACTGGCAAGCTTTCCCAGTAAACGAAGAATCTCATTAAGAAGCGTCAAACCATGAAATTCTCAGGTACAACAGACAAAATAGAACTGGCAGAGCTGCCGAAGTTGATTAATAGGCGTAAGGTATCCGATGTAAGAAGGTATAACATGGAGAGAATCGAACACGCTCTGAAAAGCGGAGGAAGCGTCAAAACAGTCAAGAGGAAACTTGGGATAGGCAAAATCGGATGTATGCACTAGGGACAAAGAAGGCAAAATAACTACCAATATGAATACGATAGTTAAAATAGCGGAGGAGTTTTACAGAGATCTGTACAGTAGCCGAGACAACCACGACTTTAATACTATAAGAACTAGCAGTAACCCAGATGACACCCCACCAGTAATGATAGAAGAAGTCAGAAAAGCTTTAGAGAGCATGCAAAGAGGAAAAGCTGCTGGTGAGGATCAGGTAACATCAGATCTGCTGAAAGATGGAGGACAGATTGTGTTAGAAAAACTTGCCACCCTGTTTACGAAGTGTCTCCTGACGGGAAGAGTACCAGAGCCTTATAAGAACGCTAACATCGTCTTAATACATAATAAAGGAGATGACAAGGACTTGAAGAATTACTGGCCGATTAGCTTGCTCTCTGCAGTATACAAGCTATTTACAAGGGTAATTGCTAACAGAGTAAAGAAAACATTAGAATTCAATCAACCAAAGGAACAAGCAGGATTTCGAACAGGCTACTCAACAATCGACCACATTCATACTATCAATCAGGTAATAGAGAAATGCTCAGAATATAACCAACCACTATACATAGCCTTCATAGATTAAGAGAAGGCGTTTGATTCTGTAGAAATATCAGCCGTCATGCAGACACTTCGGAATAAGGGCGTCGATGAAGTATATATAAACATCCTGGAAGAAATCTACAGGAAATCAACTGCTACCATAGTGCTTCATAAAGAAAGCAACAGGATACCAATCAAGAAGGGTGTAATTCAGGGGGACACAATCTCCCCAATGCTATTTACTGCGTGCTTACAGGAGGTTTTCAGAAGCCTAGAATGGGAACAGTTAGGAATAAGAGTTAATGGAGAGTACCTTAGTAACCTGCGCTTCGCTGATGACATTGCATTGCTGAGTAACTCAGGGGACGAATTGCAACTCATGATTACGGAGTTAGACAAGGAGAGCAGAAAGGTGGGTCTTAAAATCAATCTGCGGAAAACGAAAGTAATGTACAACAGCCTCGGAAAAGAGCAACGCTTCAAGATAGGTAATAGTGGACTTCAAGTTGTAAAAGACTATGTCTACTTAGGGCAGGTAATAACCGCGGAGCCAAACCAGGAGATTGAAGTAACTAGAAGGATAAGAATGGGGTGGAGCACATTTGGCAAGCACTCTCAAATTATGACAGGTAGATTGCCACTATCCCTTAAGAGGAAGGTATATAATAGCTGTATCTTGCCGGTACTTAGCTACTGAGCAGAAACCTGGAGACTTACAAAAAGGGTTCAGCTTAAATTGAGGACGATGCAGCGAGCAATGGAACGAAAAATGGCAGGTATAACCTTAAGAAACAAGAAGAGAGCAGAATGGATTAGGGAACAAACGGGGGTTAAGGATGTCATAGCTGAAATCAAGAAGAAGAAATGGACATGGGCCGGGCATGTAGCACGTAGACAGGATAACCGCTGGTCGTTAAGGGTAACTAACTGGATTACCAGAGAAGGCAAGTGGGTTAGGGGGAGACAGAAGGTTAGGTGGGCAGATGAGATTAAGAAGATTGCGGGTATAAATTGGCAGCAGCAAGCACAGGACCGGGTTAACTGGGGGAACATGGGAGATGCCTTTGTCCTGCAGTGGACGTAGTCAGGCTGATGATGATGATGATGATGATGATGATGATGATAGATGCCAGAATGCCTCCTCTGCCACCTACGCCACGTCTTTGCCACATTAGAGGGGCGTTTTCGGCAGCCGCCACTGCAGTCCGACTACCTGCGGCCACAGGCTCACAGTTGGATCTTGCATGTCCAGCGGATGGAAACAGCCCGGCCTATCAACTTTCGCCCAACATATTATCCATTACGTCGAGCGATTGCGGATCGTACTCAGTTTGTGCCGATTAAGAGAAGAGGACGATTCAATGTGACGTCTATGGCAAAGGACAGTTTTACCATTGGTTCGCATCACTCCTTTGGAACGTGAAGGCTGAGCTGTCACCACGATGCTCCCAGTGCTGCTCGTACTCAAGGCGGCCAACTTGCAGGAGCGTGTCGGCAAAACTTTTTTGAAGGCAGGGCCGCTCATCCACTAGATGTTTTGAGTTGAAAGATTCCAGCCATAATGGTGAAGGAGTGATGTCTGGATGCTTGACGGTGGTAGACCCTCGTGATGCACCCCCAAGCAAAGGTGAAATGTCCAAGGGAGCACATCCCATCACCCCTGTGCCGCTGAACAAGACAGCTGTCGAGGAGACGCCCGGAAAACTTGCAAAGCATTCAAGGGACGCGTTTTTTTTTTACTTTATTTGATTTTATATTGCTACAATAAATATGTTTTGGGCAATCTAATATCGGCTATTGTATCTGCTCAAACGAACAAAACAGGGAGGGTGGTGAAACGAGAAGGTAAAATTCCTGGAGCTTATCTTGCTCCATTGCCATATTTCGAGGAAGGGTTTCTGTTCCAAATATATCTGACATGCCTTTCCATGAGATCATGCGTCTTTTTTATCATTGATATTGCACGCAGTGAACATATTATATCTACCCGATACTAACATTGAATGCTGCACTACGCATTGAAATTGGGACCAGATAGATATATTTTCCGAATAACAAAATATCCCCGGGACATTTGAAACATCACTAGAACAATATCTAATTATCACGGCGCGCTTTCTTCAAAACTGAAAAGGCACGAGTTTAGACCCGCGCTTTGAGTAAACAACAAATTATCTTCCAAGCAAGGATTTGCCTCCGCAAAGCATAAACTTTGACAACAGTGTGATCGATACCTCTAGAAAGTGTTTTAAGGCAAAAACCTTAAATTTATTTGAAAAGCGCGTGCGGTCCAAGACAATTTAATAAATTGGCCCAAAAATTTTTAAAGAAAATTAGGGGACGCTAAAGGTTCGCCTTTGGGAGTTGATCGCGATAGCGACCTCCGGCTCGTAGTGCGTACTTCAAACATTTTGTGCATGAAACATTTTCGAATTTCCCTATGCACCCACATAGGCGCAATAGAGGAGTGGCCTTTTGCAGAGGGGTACCGGCTTCCAACCATGGAGCCAATATGATAATCACATATTGTGACGCCCGTTGGCAATGGACGCTTGACCACGCATTATTACTGCAATATTTCATGTTGCATTGTGAAGCGTACATACAAGACGCGTGTGTTTGTGAAGCATGAAAGCTCGTTTCACTGCATTTTAGTGCTAAGGAAGTTCTTTACACGGTTTACACAAGCAGAGGCGTGGCCGTATGGTAGAACATCCGATTGCCACGTAAACAACCCGGGTCCGATCCCCACTCGGACTCCAACAATCCTGGTTCGTTCCCCACTCTGCTACAGGGTATTTTTTATCATGTAATTACAACGTTCTTGATTTTTCGCTCAAGCATAAGATGTTGATCTTCCGGTCACAACCAACGATGCCGACGTCGGAATTTTTGCGAAACGAGCTCTTTAAAAGGTTCTCCTGCAGGTGTACTTCCCAGCTACTCTTGTAGCTCTTTACCATGCACCAAAAAATATGTCGCCAAAATGATGCGATGTGCACAGGACGGTAATCTCGGCGTAGCAAAATCGTGAGCACCGCAAACATTGGTGCTGCTCGTCTATCACCAAGGTCCTCACTCGATCGTGTCGTTCTTGGTCCACTTGTGTGCCGTCATGGCTGTGAACACGCAGGCCTCCGTTGCCTGTGTGCTTTGAGCCAGTGGTTACCTTACGCTGTAAGGGCAGCAAACCATGCAATAACGAGCGAGCGTATGTGCTATTGCGTCAATAGTATTACTCCACCGCGGTGGTCTATTGGCTAGGGTATTCGGCTGCTGACCTGCAGGTCGCGGGATCGAATCCCGGCTGCGGCGGCTGCATTTCCGATGGAGGCGGAAATGCTGTGTAGGCCCATGTCCTCAGATTTGGGTGCACGTTAAAGAACCCCAGGTGGTCGAAATTTCCGAAGCCCTCCACTACGGCGTCTCTCATAATCATATGTTGGTTTTGGGACGTTAAACCCCACATATAAATCAATCCATTGATGGTATTGCCCCGTTGCTTTCCTCAAGTTTTGTTATCACTCCGTTACACTACGTCCAGCGCAAACCACGCCTACGATGTTCGAGAAGCTTCGAGGCTGTAGGAGATCATTTTGCTAAGATTACTCTCTGTCGTCGAGAACATTACAGATTATTCGAAAACCTAAGTCGCCCCTAGCGATAACGCTAGAATATTCGATGGCAAGGGTATAAATGTCGACACGCTTCGCCACTTGTCGGTTGATTGACGGCCGATGCTCTGCTCGCCGCTACCATTGCCAGTGTCTTGCTGTCACTCTAACTTTCCTTTTACGTGGTCACAAGTTCGGCCCGAATAAACGGTTTATTATTCGACCTGCAGTCTGCTCCCTTCATACACGTCACTACCCCGTGACAATATCAAAAACACCTAGAAAGAAGTGGCCGGGAAGGAGCGGGTGGTTAACACAGGCTGAGTCAAAGTGGTTCCTTTATGGTTGAAAATGGGGAAAGAGGGCTAAAAAAAGATCAGCAGTCGTTGCCCAAACACGAAAGGGGCGGCAAACAAAGCTTCGCATTTACGTGCCTTACTTTCTTTCTTTCTTTGCACGACGCTCCCTAATAACCTTTTTCCTTCTTCCATGCCGGAAAGTGGACCATCCTCCCCGTGCTTAGCAGCGCAGCACTCCTACTGCTGCAGGCAACAAGGATGATCATGCGTTCATCTCCAGGCAACCTTGAAATGTGGCCACGTGAAATGACAAGTCACTTTGATGAGAAATCAGATTGCCAGATCAGCAACTGCTCGTCGATCGCCGAGAAGCCTATGATCGAGAGAACATTAAATATTGGAAAACTGCGCATACAAATACGAGCGTAAGCGACGCGCCTTCGAGAGGCGCATATCTCTCGCCACCGCCGCGGGTCTCTCGCGTGCATCAACGCCGCCAACGAAATATGTAAGTCATAACAAGATCTGCTTTAAAAAAATAATTTTAAATGACCGGTAAAAGTAGCGTTTGCATCCGCACACATACGAATAAAATAAACTCTCCCGCCACGTTTAGCCCGAAGTTTTCTAAAGTTAAAATTTAAAAACCAAAAATTGAGACCGATTCGGTCGCTTCTTTAGGGGTGACTGTTCGGCCAGCTCAGAAGCTAGCGACTTTTCTTGGTGGTTTGCCCCCTCTCCAGCCGAATAGTCACCGCTAAAAAAGGTACCGAATGGGCCCCGAAACGTAGGGTCAGCTTATAGTTTTTAAATTTTAACTTTAGAAACCTTGGAATAAAAGTGGTGGGAGAGTTTATTTTATTCGTATGCATTTTCACCCAGCCAGACAGGTCTCTGTCGAATATATTCACCTTTAAATTCACACCCATGTTCGCCACTCGGTCCGTTGCAAGCGGCCGCGTGGGTGGGTAGGTGGAACGGTACAGTGTCTGCGTGGAGCTGTGAATTGTAGATGCACGAGGCCACGATTCCGTTGTCTTTTCGTCTGCGAAAGGCATGTCATCTAATTACCTGAAAGCGGCGCGAAGGTCGCGTCCACGTGATCTTTGTATGAAGGGCAGTCACGCAACGAACGGCTTTGTTTCTTTTGAATGATCAACAACATGTGCAACAATTGCTCCTGTCGGCAATAACACTCAATTATGAATACGCGTAAGTACAATAAATGGCTACGGCCAGTAACGCAGGAAGGTTTACTCACGTCGAGTAATCTAAGTCCGGGCGATAGTTATAGCATGACATAAGCATACATTCATTGTATAAGAGCCAGTTATAAAGATCCGCTGAATTCCCCTCAATCGTTTCAACTTTTTAACAGGGGCAAGCACTTAGGTATAGCATTTAAAATTTAATTATCGCACGGGCAGTTCCCTCGACGATCTCACTTCCTTTCACGTTACCGCACTGCTGCGGTAACGTCTAAAATGTGATGGTGTACTCACGGAAATGAACATCACCCTCGACAAAGTATTCTTATGGTGACTTTTGAAATATACGCTTCACTAGCGTTCTTTTCTTAGACGAAATACATAAAGAAATAATATTGCGCGACTCGTAAACTTTTCAATGGCCCATTCCTTCAGTCGTTTCTCGGCAATTCACACTGCCTTTTTTTTTTCTTTGCCGAACGTCGTCGCAGTGATCGTTAACGTTCCGCCCGACCGACCCACTGCGTGGCTTTCTTTTTCCCGGTGACGTGCAAGCGTCGCCACCTCCGCCGGCCGTGACCCGAGCTTGCCGAGAGTCGCAGTCACTTCACCGAAGAGAGCGAAAGGAAGGACAAACGGCGCTCGCATCGCATTCCCATGCAAGGGCGCGACGCGCCGCGGCCGTTCCGCTGCTGCCGGTGGAGAAAGAAAGCCCTCGTGGCGGCTTCTGCTGCGCTTTGATAGCGCTTCTTCAGCGGCCACTCGGATTGTTTCAGACGCGTGGCCCCGCTTGTCGCTATAAGGCGAACTCCGATTGGGTTTGCTGATGGATCACGTGCGTTCCGGCTCGCTTTGGTTAGCCCTATCGAAACCGCTTGGAAGCGGTGATCACGAGCGACTCACAAAAGGCGAGGTCACGGCTTTTTTTTTTTTTTTTGTAATGAGCCTGCAATAGTTGAGTCACTCGACCCAGCTCTCAGTATTCCGCCCGGTCCCCGGTGGCCCTCATCAAGGTCGGCGGCCGCTGGAACGCGCTCAACGCCCGCGATCGGAGAAGGGCCGCCACCGATCGCCCGGAGGTGACGTCCGAGCGCGCCACAGGTGTTACGGGGCGAGAATGGATCGCATGCCGGGCGGCCGATTGCAAGCGCGCTCGCTTATGCGCTCCGTGCTTTGAGAAGGCCGTCGCCGCTCCTCGGGCTTCGCTAAACAATGCCCTCGCTTTCGAAGCCTCGCCGAGAGGGCTGCCGGGCCTTGTTTACGCGGCGTGCGTGAGCGAGTGTATGGCGGATACAACGGCGAAGGGAAAGAAAGCTTCAACTATGCATGGTGAGATTAACGGGGCGGCCGCTTTGCTGGTACTACCCCCCAAACATTAGCACCCATGCATCGCTAACGAACGTCATTAACAGGGTGTTTAATATCGTGTATAGACTGTTTTACGGACAGGCTTGCATGCCACCGTATTGGGCGGGTAGCCTCTGCGTTTTGTAACTTCTACATCTCAATGAGCACTGTTACAGTAGACGCACATGCGTGAAAACGGTTTGACAGGTACATCCAACATTTATTCATGACACAATGTACAAATACAAGAAAACGTTGGCTTAACAGCCCAAGATGGTGGCGCCTACGTGTCTTAGGTAGAATAGTCTATATACGAGTGGAGTGTCACAGGTCCCGTTAATTAGGGAGGCGATCGCCGGGCTAATTCCAAGGGCCGAAGTATCGGCCCCCCAAACCGCACCACGAAAGCGTGGACAATTTAAAAGTGGTCCTATTTGGCGCGCCAACGGACGCCGGCTGTGGCCCAAAGAACAAGTCAGAGCCGAGAGTTGATAAACAAAACAAAATTATATTCTATATTATGGCAGATCAGAACAATACACAAGTATGCACACTCCACAATAGTTGAATACAATATGTCACCAATCAAACAACGTACTACACAGTACAATCAGCCACACTCGAAACAACGTACACAGACAACAATACGCACTACAATGCAGTCGCATGCATCGAACAATCAAGACACTTAAAGACGAAAGAGTTAGAAAACTAATTCAGTCCAGAGTTCTTGGAACAAAAGTCTGAATGATACTCTTCCGAGAATCACTCACTCAAAGTCTAGCGTTGTTGTCGTTCCGCTGCACCCGAAGTTTCTCTTCCGGGAAACCTCGCGTCTTCAATTGACCGCTCTTCAGGCTCCAAACTTCTTCGCCGGAAACACGTCGGCTTCTCACACGCAGCAGTTGCCACGCGTCTTCGCTCGATAGCGGTAGACACACACTCTTGCCTGTAGCTCGAGTCTTCACCCCTCAGGTGGAAATCCTCTTCTTCTCCACTTCCTTCTTCTCCTCCTTTGTCACGGAAGACAAAAGGCTTCGCCCACAAGGCGGAACTCCCTGCGCACTCTGGCGCATACTTTATTCTTCTCCTGCTTTGTCACTAAGGACAAAACCTTCACCGACAAACGCGGCGGAATGCCCTACGCACACTGGCGCTAACTTCCTTCTTCTCCTGACCTCCCATCTCTGCTGCTCGATTAAATACCTTCCGCGCGAGATTCCAGAAAGTTCTCATCATTTCGTCGGCGCGATACGCAGCAAAGGCTGGGGAAAGTTCGAGAGGGTACGAGGGCCGTCCGCGAAAGATGACGCAACCCTGGATCACCACGCCCCTTTCCATCGAGAATTTGCCAGGGCTTGCTCGGCCGCCGATGAGAGGAGGTTCGTCGGCGAACCCACGCTTCCGAGGGGAGAGGGACGCGCGCCCGGGGAGTCTTTGGATACTTGTTTTCTTTTTTTTTATCGTTGACCTCTTGGCGCTTCGTCGCGAGAATTGGTCGGCGCGCCCTTTTTTGAGCGCTCGTTTTGTGACATGGAGTAGCAGGACGAAATGGATGACTCGTTTTGTTTCCCACCCAGCATAATTATAATAGTCGAGTACATGTTAGACGCCCCAAGATCTGGTCAAAACTAATCCATAGTGACCCGCCACAGCATTTCTCCAAACCTCGGTGTTGCTCTCGAACTTTTATTTATCTGTCCATTTATTTATCATAGTACTCACAACGCCCAATGACATTACAGTAGGGTGGCGGGAGGAGGGGGGCGAGCAATAGAAAATTTTGATACAGAACACAGATGTTCACACTTCGAAGGTACAATCAAACGCAATTCACTATGCAAATTACATAGGTTGCACATCACAGTACGCATCACAGTGGCACATTACAGTACGCAAGTACACAGGGAAGTCAAGCTTTTGGCCTAGGAGACGATTATACGCCCTGCCTTAGAATATGCGAGTGTGGCATATGGCTCCCGGGTTCCCGTCTACTCGAAATCACTTAGCTACTATTGAGACTGCACAACGAAAACCGTTTTATCTGTAACAGATATAGATGCATTGACTCGCCTACGCAGATGCTATCAAAGCTCGGTCTTCACACATTAGGTAGTCGAGCAATGCTGTTCTCACTCAAATTTTTGCACTTCATCCAGCATAACAAAACTAAAATAAACTCAAATTCCTACAAAACTTCCAGGAAAACCCGTCGTAAGCATCCCCTCGCACTGCAAAAATACTATTGCAGCAACAATACGCTTAGTTTCTCGCTTCCGAGGGCTGTTCTGGAGTACAACGCCTTATCGGAAATGGTGGTCACACAGCCCACCGTTCGAAAATTCGCTAAACTTGCTGGCCAAGCCGTGCTATCAGCAACAAATAGCGACGTTATAACTATCGCATTTATCGTTGTCTTTCCTTATATATGTATGTTTGGTATTTGTGATGTAACCTGGCACAGCTATCATTTTTATATCATGTTTGCTTTTCTTTTTTAGTTTCGTTCTATATTTGTGCTTCTTATGTAACTGAGACAGTGTTCTTGCGTTGCCTTTTTTGCATTGCTTAACATCGATATGTGGGGCTTAACGTCCCAAAACCACCATGTGATTATTAGAGTGGAGGGCTCCGGAAATTTCGGCCACCTGGGGTTCTTTAACGTGCACCCGCATTGCTTAACATATAGGTCAATAATGACTATGAAGTCCTCTTGTTATCTTTGTAACCCTATGGATCTTATGTAAAATTTTGTGAGTATTTATCACAATGTTTGCATTCTTTCTAAGTACACTCCTGTAGAAATCTCCGACGGGATGGACAGTACCCGTAAATAAATAAAAAATAAATGAAAGATAAAGTGGATTCATAACGCAATTTCGTACTCACACAACCCCGCGAGCACAATACTACAGAGCCTGCAGTGAACTTCAATATACATCACGTGAGGTTACTCTTGCTACCCCTGCCGGCAATCTATTCCATTGGCCTATCTTTTTTTTTAGGGGGGGGGGGGGGGAGAATGGATGTAAAAAAGAAAAACTGTTTTGTCTCACGATAGCAAATCGTCACCCTTTGACAGTACCAAAATTGACACTTCTGCTGCGAGAAGAGGCTCGGTGAGCAGGAAAACATTTAAGAAGAAAACACAAGTGGTGACGCCACTTTGAGGTGCTTCGCTGTGACGTTAAAGATTTAAATGGCGTCCGCCGGGACCTACATATGATTGTTTCTCGGTAAAAATTAACTGCTATACGTGCTAAGGGAGCCATAAACGTATCATAGCGAAGATTCAGGAAATTCCATTGAGACAATCTGGCCGAAATGTGCAAAGAATGACGTCACACTGACACCCAAGGGATGAAATTTCGGGGGCGAAGTTCACGAAAAAAATATTGGCCTCCATTTTATCATCTAATAACAAATCCGCAGAGGCGAAAGTAACTGAACAGTATTCCTCAAAACTTATTTCAGCAATCTAAACTGGCTCAGTGCTTCACTTTCGTCTCAATTATTGCTCCGGTTTTGCCTGCCAAAGCCATCATTTGATTATGACGCACTGAATAGACCTCTACCGGTGAACGTCATGTAGTGACGTCACTGGCACACGCACAAGGAGGCGGTTATCAAAACACTTCCGATGGTGGATCAGCGCGGTACACTCGCAAGTGCTTTGGGCAATCTTTTTTTCTAAAAGCTTAGACTTTGTATCACTGTGGCAAGATTAGCTGTCGTATGTATCACAAAACATCCCTCTAAGTGGGTGGTAAACTGTGTTATGGAACGCTGCTATCTTGGAGAAGTGAACAGACGAGGCAGCCTGTGCGAGGAAGAGCAGCGTCGTTTCAGAAAACGTGCAGTGTTTACTTTGGTGTGTAGTGTGCGTTGAGAGGCATCGACAATATTGGTTCGCCTTTATGGCCGGTGAAAATGAGAATACTATGTGTCGGGGTGTGTGCTGTGTGAATACCGATGCATATTATTTGCGAAAACATACCCACTCGTGGTGGAGTAGTGCCAATGACAGATTGTATAAGGTTAAAAAGCGATCATCAGCGTACATCGAAGCGTTAACGGGGGTTCCAAAAAAAAAAACTGCATGATCGCAGGGCTCAATGGTACGACTAAGCATGAGCTATTAGCATGCTTCAGCATTGCCGAAGCCGCACATACGCTCCGCCATGGCGAATACGCAAACCCAATAAAGGTATAACTCGCATCACCAGGTATTGCATGCGTCTTAATGAAAAACTGGAAATTCTTGTTTCTTGTGTATACTTGGTACCTTCACGACTTCATCTTTATAGAATGCCAATGCGCATTACAAGTTCGTGTAACATGTGTAAAGCAGCAAAGTATGAAAATACATTGCATAGGCATCAGATGCAGCGAAGTAACTGTTCAAGAGATTATGTATATAATCAAGTTATTAAGTTTAAAACTGCACAAATGCTTAGTGGATTGTGAAGGACGCCGCAGCTGAGAACATGACTTTAATTTTCACGTGAATTAGTTAACCTCAACCTGACGCGTAGGAAAAGTGTTTCCTTGTTGTTTTTTTCTCACTTTTTTACTTTATTCTTCGATCAGAATTTCAGGCATTGAGTGAGAATATTATTTGTGACTCGCGCACAGCAGCCGAAAATCATCCTGCCGCCAATGCTGCACCTCCCTTAAAACTGCTGTGCACCTGTCGCGACAGAAGTTGAGTACGTTCACATCCAAGTCATCCAAATATTTTTCAAAGCACCGGTCCCCGTGAACACACAAAATGTTCGTTTTCGAAGAGACTAAGGTTTCTTTTTTTTTTATGGGTGCCGTCCACGACGAGCATATTGCCTCATGTTCACCTAATAGAATCGTGCATTATAGACTATGACCGTTTCTCTTCAAAACTGTGATGTTAGAAAACAAAATAGCACTTTGCAGAAACTTTTTCTGTCGAAGAAATGCATACACACGCAGCACTGCTATGCAAAAAGGTCCCACCGCGTACATTTCTTGCCAACCAGCAGCTGCTCCGAGGGATCGGATTGTGGGCAGGGTGCTCCCACTAACGTCATACTGTTTGCAAATAGGGAGATATCTATACCCGAGATCTCTGGAAATTTTGAACTCCTGGAGTTCTTTAAAGGGGCCCTGCAACACTTTTTTTGAGCTATCATCCAATGACTTATTTAAAAGAGCCTATTACCTCATGAGTCGACTGCCGAGAAAAATTTTTAGAATCCGTCAAAGATGAGCTGAGTTACAGGTTTCTGTCGCACGCTTCAAGCGCGCGCTCTCTCTCTCTCCTTTCGAAGTAGCCAGCGCGCTGAAAGTTACGCAGGGAGAGGGATGACAAGGTGCAAGAGAAGGCGTCTCTTTGTCAGCGCGCGTCATGACCTTGATCTTTTCCTTTTTAACAGCGTAGGTGTTCTTCGTCGAGGCTTTCGTGTCCTGGATTTCCTAAATATCTGTTCGTCAGGACCCCAATAAATATCTTCTCATGTAATGTCATCTCCCAACGCATCGCTACGGCGTGGCCTGTAATGGCCCATGATGGCTGAGAGAAGCAGTAGAGATGAGAGGAACAAACATATAAACAGAAAGAAAGTTTAAAGAAAGAGTAAAAAGTCACAGTTTCGCCAAAAGGGCGAAGCAATGAATGCGATTCCAACATATTCGATTGTTTTACGTAGCAAGGCTAGGATTTTTGGGAGCAATAATAATGGTAGTACATATGTGCTTGCTAAGTAGCCCAGTTTCCAGCAGCGCGGCTACAGTAGATGACCGCGAAAGGGCTCGTGCGTAGTGACGGCGTTGTTGACAAGCACCTCCCGTGGGCAGCGCATGCTGGTATCAAGCGCCATACGTCGTGGGTCACCGCGGGTGGCAGTTTGTTATGTGTAAAGCGCACCTTTATATGGACGGCCACTCCATGTACACTTTTGGCACCGTTTTTTTTTTTCGTGTTGATAGCGCATCCCGTAGAACCTCCTGCCTGCTGTGGGGGCAAGAGCCGCGTGCTGATCGTTGCCGCGATAGCGCGGTAACCATAAGCGCCCCCACCCCCACCCCACCCTTGTTCGCTAACGACATAAGCGCAAGCGTTGACGACCCCGGCCGGAAAGGCGATGTTCGCTCCGCAGAAAGAGGAGGCTAGCGCATCCTTCCCCGTATTGTATGCATATACGTATACGTGACTGACGGCGGCGATGGCAAAAACTAGCCGAGACTATCCATATAATTGCTACCGCAATAAAAATCTTGTAGGGAATAAACTACTTCGCCAAGGGGATTCGAACATAACCCCCCTCGATCTGACGGCAAGAGTCCTAACCTTTCGGCTATACACGCAGATATATATATATATATATATATATATATATATATATATATATATATATATATATATATATATATATATATATATATAATATATATATAAATATATATATATATATATATATATATATATATATATATATATATATATATATATATATATATATATATATAGTGTGGGCATTTAGTATACTAATCCTCTTCATCTGTACATTATCATCATTATCATGTGTTGCTCATGCATTCTCATCGTTGTCACGTAGCATCATCATCTTGGTCCGTTTATCTCAGCTGTCGGCTGCCGGTTCTTCGGGCCTAATAAAGATCTTCTAAACCAAGACTTCATACGTGGTGGAGCGTGCTGTTGGATCCCCCGTCATCCTCTCGACCACTCTACCCCCTGGAGCTACGTTCAGGTCGCCGCTTGGGCCAGGTGCCCGGAAATATGTCGCACCAAGAAGAGGTCGGTGCTGCAGCCGTCCCCACTCCGCCACCGCGTGCCGCGCCTTTTCACGTCATTAACAGCCTCCAGCGTGAGCCCCATCCCTTCGCTGGTATGCGCGGGGAAGATGTGGAGGAATGGCTGGACGATTTCGAACGTGTCGGCGCTGCTAACCGGTGGGATAACACCTACAAACTCGCTTACGTGTCATTCTACCTCACGGGTGTCGCGAAGACGTGGTTCCTCAACCACTTAATCGACATCCCCGACTGGTCAGCTTTCAAAGATCAGCTTCGCCATGTCTTTGGCACACCGGCTGTTCGTTCAGCTCTCGCGAAGAAAGCTCTTGCGACTCGGAAACAGCACATCGGCGAGTCGTATACATCCTACATCGAGGATGTCCTTTCACTTTGCCGCCGGGTTGACACCCCAATGACAGAGTCAGACAAGGTACGCCAGCTTCTTAAGGGGATTGGACCCGTCGCATTCAATGCCCTTGCAATCCAGAATCCGGCTACCGTTGCTGACGTTGCGACAACCTGTCAGCGCCTCGAAGAACTTGAGTCGATGCGCCTACAACCGGACAGTGACGCGGCCCGTATTACGACTGATCCAAACCTACGAGAAACGATAAGGGTGATAATACGCGAAGAATTAGAATCAATGGGATTCACACTACCTTCAGTGTGTACCATTCAGCCTTCTTCAACGTCATTGCGGGATGTCATCAGGGAGGAGCTTACGTCCATGACCCATATGGCCCACCTGCAGCCCACTGTCGATCGTACTCTCCCATCGTTCTCGCATGCCGTCGCCGCACCATCAGGCACCGTCAGCTCGACGTCGCCACCACGAACGTACGCGTCGGTTGCTGCCGCACCTCCCACAAGCTTTCCCACGAGCTTTGCATCACCACCGCCTGAGCCATCATCTGTCCCTCTCACTGCTCTCTCTCCCGGTGCATCTAACACAAGCTACCACCCTCCTTATCGATCGACTCGCCCTACGTGCTATTATTGCGGCTATCGTGGTCACATTTCACGCTTTCGCCGCAAGCGCCAGCAAGATGAGCGCCGAGGGTACGACATACGCGAACGAGACTATACCGCAAGAGCCTTGTACCAGGGCCGTCGTTATTCGTCACCGCCGCGTTGGTCTCCATCTCCGCCAGCATACGGTGAACTGCGCAGTAGTCTTCGATCAACCAGACGCCGTTCACCATCGCCCTACCGTCGCTCCTCTTCTCCTCTTCAGCCTGCTTCCCTCGCTTCTGATCGGCGTCCGGAAAACTAAGCAATGCAGTTTTTGGAGGACAAACTGCATTCCTACACAGTACTCCAATTCCTCCAGCGCGCCCTTACAATATGATTGCAGTCTCAGTTGAGGGAGTGGACGTTGATGCTTTGGTGGACACTGGGGCTGGGTTTTATGTTATTCGTGCTGATTTGTGTACCCGTCTTCGAAAAGTCACGACGCCTTATGATGGACCAACACTGCTTACCGCCCAGGGAACGATGATTCGCCCTTCCGCTCTCTGTACTGCCCGTGTGCTAATCGACGACATTCTTCATCACATGCAATTCGCTGTGCTATCCCCGTGCTCCCACGAACTCATTTTAGGCTGGGACTTTCTTTCGTCTGCTTCCGCGGCTATTTGTTGTGCACAACGTGTCGTCCATCTTAATGACACAGACCACTTGCTTAGTGACGAAACCTACAGGCCACTTCGACTCATCGCTGCTGTAGACATCGAGTTACCCCCGAACGAACATCAATTTGTCACAGTTTTTTCCAACGACGTCGACTCTGGTGACATTTTGGTCACTCCATCGCCCCGTTGCCTTAATAAAGGCATAACTCTCGCATCAGGTGTGGCTCGCTTCAACGATGGATCAGCTGTCCTCGCTGCTACGAACACCACACCAGATAAAATTTTACTGCCGCGGGGCACTACTGTCGCCTGCGTTGCCGGTCTGGAGCCTGTGTGCGTCGTGCCTCTTACCCCTGCCTCCTCTAAAGGCCATCCTGGAGATCATGCTGCTTCCTCGGCCTTTACAGCAGCCATCAACAAGGACTTGACAGACTCGCAGAAGCAGCAGCTGCTTGATGTGTTGCAAAGGCATGCAAACTCTTTTGACGTTCATTCATCCAGCCTGGGTCAGACAACTGCTACAGCACATCGTATTCAGACCGACGGAACATCCATTGTGCATCGTCGTCCGTACCGCGTCTCCCTAGCCGAACGAAAAATCATTGAGGAAAACGTAGACGATATGCTGCAACGAGAGATAATCCCACCCTCAACCAGTCCTTGGTCGTCTCCAGTGGTTCTGGTGCGTAAAAAAGACGCTTCCGTATGATTTTGCGTCGATTACCGAGCACTCAATAAGATCACTAGGAAGGACGTATACCCCATGCCACGTATCGATGACGCCCTCGATTCTTTACAAGGTGCTGAATTCTTTTCAAGCCTCGACTTGCGTTCCGGCTATTGGCAAATCCCCATGCACGAAGATGACAAAGAAAAAACTGCGTTTGCAACCCCGGATGGCCTATACGAATTCAATGTTATGCCGTTTGGTCTATGCAATGCGCCCGCAACTTTTGAGCGCTTGATTGACACCGTACTGCGTGGCCTGAAATGGAAGACTTGCCTATGTTACCTCGAGGACATTGTTGTATTTTCATCGACGTTTCCTCAACATCTGCAACGCTTGGACGAGGTCCTGACTTGCCTTGCGGGCGCTGGTCTTCAAATTAACACCAAGTAGAGCCATTTCGCCAGCAGATCTATCAAGGTCCTCGGTCATGTTGTGAGCAAGGACGGAATTCGTCCAGACCCTGAGAAAACTGCTGCGGTGCTTCGCTTCCCTCGCCCTGACAAGCCGAAAGATTTGCGAAGTTTCCTTGGTCTCGCCTCTTACTTTCGGCGATTCATACAAAACTTTGCCTCCATAGCCGCACCACTACATAAGCTACTTGCTTCTGGTACGCCCTTTCAGTGGTCTCAGGAATGTGAATCGGCTTTCGACAAATTGAAGAGTGCCCTCACAACCGATCCTGTACTTTCTCACTTTCACGATTGTGCACCGACCTTCCTCCATACAGACACTAGCGGCTACGATATAGGAGCCGTGCTCCTCCAGCGCGACAACTCTTCGCGAGAGCGAGTCGTTGCGTACGCCAGCCGCGTCCTCTCTGCAGCCGAGAGGAACTACACGATCACCGAGAAGGAGTGCCTCGCCATCGTTTGGTCAGTGCAGAAATTTCGTCCCTATCTTCATGGCCGCCATTTCACCATCGTGACCGACAACCATGCTTTATGTTGGCTTTCGACACTCAAGAACTTGTCGGGACGCCTCGGCCGCTGGATTCTACGCCTACAAGAGTATGATTTTGACATCGTATACAAGTGTGGCAGAAAGCATAGCGACGCCGATGCTCTCTCTCGCTGCCCACTACCAGCGGCTCCCCTCAGCGTTTCCGCAATCACTTTGCACAACACGCCCTCGGAGACCACGTCTACGGCAGTTTCCTCTCTCGCCTCTCTGGACCAGCCGCCTTCGGACGACCCGCACGATTTTTCTTCTCGACAGCTGGCTGACCCATACTGTCGACGTATTATAGGCTACCTCACTGGCAGTTCCCGTCCACCTAATGCGAGGCTCCGTCGCCAACTCTCGCAGTTTAAGCTGGACAACTCGGTGCTGTACCGCAAAATTTACCATCCTGACGGTCAGCGCTGGGTTCCCGTTCTACCCCGATCGCTTCGGTCCGAAGTCCTCAGAGCACTTCATGACCATCCGACGGCAGGTCACCTTGGTTACCACAAAACCTACGATCGCCTTCGAAGTCGGTTTTATTGGCCAGGTATTACCACTAGTGTAGCTCGGTACGTTGGGTCCTGCACTACCTGTCAATGTAGAAAACTACCCACATCTGCTCCAGCCGGTACACTACAGCCTCTTCCGTGCCCGACCACACCATTCGAAGTTGTAGGCATCGATCTTTATGGCCCCCTTCCAGTCAGTGCTGCTGGAAACCGATGGATAGTAACAGCCGTTGACCATTTGACGCGCTACGCCGAGACGGCACCCGTCACTACCGGTTCAGCTTCTGAAATTGCCGATTTCATCCTCCGAGCCATTATACTGCGTCATGGTGCTCAACGTGTATTGCTCAGTGACCGTGGAAGGGCCTTCCTTTCACAACTAGTGAACGAACTTCTTCGCGCTTCTTGCACAACTCACAAGACTGCCTCTAGTTATCATCCCCAAACTAACGGCCTCACTGAGCGATTCCACCGCACTCTTTCTGACATGATCGCCGCCTACATTCAACCAGACCACAAGAACTGGGATGTAGTGCTACCATTCGTCACTTTCGCCTACAATACGGCTATTCAGCGGACAACCGGCTACTCACCATTTTACCTATAGTTTATGGACGCTCCCCTACTTCTCTCCTGGACGTCTCTTTCTTTACCTGCCATGTGGATTCATCTCCATCCTCTTCAGAGGAATACCTTTTACGGCTCGCAGAGAGCCGCCAACGTGCTCGTATAAACACTAAAGCCCGACAGCAAGACAGAAAGCTGGTTTATGATGAATCCCATCGTGCTGTATCCTTTCAACCTGGAGACGAAGTGCTTCTTTTGACACCTATTCGCACACCTGGTTTGTGCGACAAATTCCAGCCACGGTTTATCGGGCCGTACACAGTTCTTGAAGAAACTTCACCAGTGAATTATCGCGTGACGCCACTTGTAGCCCCAGCTGATCGCCGTTATCGAACTACTGAGGTCGTCCATGTCTCCCGTATGAAGCCCTTCATGCGACGTTCTTTGTTCCCTTGACTTGCCGCGGCCAGGGTGGCCGCTTTCACGTGGGGGGAATTAGTGTGGGCATTTAGTATACCAATCCTCTTCATCTGTACATTATCATCATTATCATGTGTTGCTCATGCATCCTCATAGTTGTCACGTAGCATCATCATCTTGGTCCGTTCATCTCAGCTGTCGGCTGCCAGTTCTTCGGGCCTAATAAAGATCTTCTAAACCAATACTTCATTATATATATATATATATATATATATATATATATATATATATATATATATATATATATATATATATATATATATATAACGAGAGAGGAGTGGAGAGGGAGGGAAATGATGATAGAAAAAATGGCCGCGATGACTGAATCGTGCGAAAGACGGACCAAGAAAGACTATCGTTCTTAAAAAAGAAGCAAGGAACCATCGCGTCGTCTAGCGACCAAATTCTCATGAAGCGTCCCAACAAAGTGCGTGCTCCCGAGGAGGAAGCCACGCATCTCGAAACTGCACGTGTTGGTGGACGGGAAGTGTACGAGTGGCAACAGGCTCGAGCTTCGCTGTGTCATGCATTGTGCTACTGCATCTCATCAGCGGAACTGTTCTTAGTCGAGGCTTTCGTGTCCATAACAGTGGTTACGCTGCTCAAAAACAGGTATGTGCCAAATAAATGGGGTATGTATTACTACTCACAAGTTACTAATTGGGTCACTGAAAATGAAGAAGAAAACTCGTCATCAAACGCTTAAAGATCCTTTCACCTGGTTCTTGGCCGATCCCCTTTCGCGGGTGAGTGCCACAAATGCGAAAGGAACATCATCATCATCATCAAACGCTGGTCACAAATTGGTATGTTCCCCACAAATTTGCCGAATCTTACTATTCACACCTCTGGTTCAATGAAAATAAAGTTGAAAACACCTCATCAAACGACTGGGTGGCGTATCAGAAAATCATCATCATAAACGGCTATGTGCCCCAGAAATACGGTAAATCCTATTACTGACCACTGGTACACTGAATACGAAGAAGGCAAAGTACAAGCTTCTGTGGAGATTTCTGTATAAAATTGGTACGGTCATAGAACATGTACGACAGACTTGCGAAATACAGAGTTCGCCTGACGAAGGGAAAGCCACCAGCTTCAATGTTTCAGCAGTGTACGCAAAGCGGCGTGGGTCGACATTTTGTTCCTTTGAGTCGCGGCGAGTCAGTGAGATTAGGAGCACGCGCGCAGGCATATGGCGGCATCCCGCGGTGCCCACGGTAACTATGCAGCTCACGATTCTGAAACTAACCAAGGGCCGTAGACTTGGGTATATGGCGCTGTAATTCGGGTACATGACATCATCTAAAGAGAGGAGGGACCGGTTTCCAGCTGATTTTGAGAATTATTTGCAAATTTTAGGCCACGTGCTCCGCTATGTTTTGTTCGCGCATTCTCAGGAACCTCGACTACCAATCGACAGTTTTATGAGCTTGCTGAAAAAGGGTTGCGGGGTCGCTTTAAATCTCGCTCGGTAAATCTCACTGATTGTGTAGCTATATATCTATCGCTTGTTTGGCTGTTTATAATGGTGCTAGTAAAGAATTAAAGTCGTTGGCTTCACCTCGTCTAAGATGAGAAAAAAATACGACCATGCTGAAAAAGTGTGGCAGGGTCCCTTAACCTGCACTGGCCCCCCTGTAGCTTCACTTTGTACTTCAGGAATTATTAATCACGTTAACGTTGCACCCACAGGCTTGCACTCGTGGAGGTTGGAGAAAAAGGCACCTCCCACCACACAAATCATCTATAGGGGGTCGCTAATTCTGCCCTAAATCATTGCTCAGTCAGATCTTCCACGTCATTTCTGATGCGTAAGGTTGTTGCAACGCATTTTTGTTACAATAATGCCATCGAAGCATCCCCGATGTAGCATTCAAAGGTATACCTGCAGCTTCCCAACAGTACCCACAGAAAGCCAGGACCACTGGCAGGCTATTTTGAGAAGCACGCCATCGCTTCATCTTGATTTTGCGTACATTCCAGAGCTTGTTTTCTTTCGGACTCGACACTACGTGGGGGGTCAAAGTTTTACCCCCCCCTCCAATGTAGAAACAAGCGCGCGCCTATGGTTGTACACAAGTGCAAGCGCTTCATTCGAACTGCAAACACACTCAGATTTAGGGACAAAGCTCGTCACTGTAGTCTAACCTCGTCACTAGTCGCGCGTAACTGAGAGAAGAAACGAGAAAGAGAAATGGTTGACCATTTCTCGTCTCATTTCCTAGAATACGTTACTCTGCCGCCACTCTCCGATGGGCTGCTGCATGCGCTTTGCCCGAGTGCACGAATGAATGTCTCTCTCATTCTACTAGATAGTCGCCGTGCGTGGCGGATCTTTGGTGGGGCATGGGAGGAGCAGAGCAACGGGCGCGTAGAAGACGCTTGCGCTCGGCTTCTTTGGCTCGCGTCTCCTCTGTGTTACCCACGCGCCGTCTGCAGATTGCGCGAACGAGTGCCTCTCGCAGTCTCCTATAAAGTCGCCATGCGGGACGAATCGTTGGTGAGGCATACGCGAAGCAGAGCGGCGGGCGCGTTGGAGACGCTTGCGCTCGGCTTTCTTGGCTCGCGTATTCTCGGCGTTACCCGTGCGCCGTCTGCATAGTGCGCGAACGATTGCCTCTCTCAGTCTCCAAGAGAGTCACCGTGTGGGGTGGAGGGGGAACAGAGTGGCGGGCGCGTTGAAGGCGCTTGCGCTTGGCTTGCTTGTCTCACGTCTTCTCGGTGTTACCGCGCGCCATCTGCATAGTGCGCGAACGACTGCCTCTCTCAGTCTCCTAGATAGTCGCCGTGCGTGGCGGATCGTTCGTGGGGCATGGTAGAGCAGAGCGGCGGCTGCGTAGAAGGCGCTTGCGCTCGGCTTGTTTGGCTCACGTCTCCTCGGTGTTACCCGCGCGCCGTCTGCAGATTGCGCGAACGAGTGCCTCTCTCAGTCTCCTATATAGTCGCCGTGCGTGGCGGATTGTTGGCGGGGCATGGGCGGAGCAGAGCTGCGGGTGCGTTGAAGACGCTTGCGCTCGGCTTCCTTGGCTCGCCTCTCCTCGGTGTTACCCGTGCGCCGTCTGCATAGTGCACGAATGCCTCTCTCAGTCCCCTAGGTAGTCGCCGTGCGTGGCGGATTGTTGGCGGGGCATGGGCGGAGCAGAGCTGCGGGTGCGTTGAACACGCTTGCGCTCGGCTTCCTTGGCTCGCGTCTCCTCGGTGTTACCCGCGCGCCGCCGGCATAGTGTGCGAATGCCTCTCTCAGTCCCCTAGGTAGTCACCGTGCGTGGCGGATTGTTGGCGGGGCATGGGCGGAGCAGAGCTGCGGGTGTATTGAAGGCGCTTGCACTCGGCTTTCTTGGCTCACGTCTCCTCGGTGTTACCCGCGCGCTGTTTGCAGATTGCGCGAACGAGTGCCTCTCTCAGTCTCCTATATAGTCGCCGTGCGTGGCGGATTGTTGGCGGGGCATGGGCGGAGCAGAGCTGCGGGTGCGGTGAAGACGCTTGCGCTCGGCTTCCTTGGCTCGCGTCTCCTCGGTGTTACTCGCGCGCCGTCTGCATAGTGCGCGAATGCCTCTCTCAGTCTCCTACGCAGTCGCCGTGCGTGGCGGATTGTTGGCGGGGCATGGGCGGAGCACAGCTGCGGGTGCGTTGAAGACGCTTGAGCTCAGCTTCCTTGGCTCGTCTGTCCTCGGTATTACGCGCGCGCCGTCTGCATTCTCGAGCGCGATCGGACGTATGGACAGCAACACGGACGGGCGGACACATGGACGGATGTACGAACGACGCTTCGCCTCACTCATCCTCATTCACTCCGTGGATATGCTGTGCTTTTTTTTCGCCACTTACTGCATCCGCACGCGCCACTCTTTATTGCGGCGCTGCTGCATTCAACCGGGTTTGCTATTTATAAGCGCGCACCACCACGTTTTGACACCTCACGGCGGTGGCAGCAACAGCGGCCACCGGGTGAAGCAGCAATTAAGCGGCGGCTGCCGCTGAAAGCTGCAATGTGAGCGGAACACCGTCGCAGCTGTAGGCGGCCCTAGTTCGCGCGCACCCGCTGCTTTCTGCCTGTGCCGCAGTCGCGCTGGAATAAGCGAGCCTCCTTCCTTCCTGTCAGACCCCCCGACAAGGCATCAACTATCACACCCGCTAAGACCTCCGCCAAGACAAACTTCAGCCCCTCAGTTGCCGACTCCTTCCACGCCTACACGCGTATGTTGGTACCGTTCACTCTAAGCCGAAATTCGGCAAAGTTGAACTCCAACATGGACTAAATGCGTCACAGTGCGTGTCGTGCGCAAACGCCCGCCAATGAAGGGACCAACAGGGAGGGCAACTGCGCCGCGATCGCCTTCTGTCGATGCTGCACTGCAATGCTCGGAGTGGTCGGCGATCATGAAAACAAGTTATATAGGCTACACGCCACCGCGAAAACGAAGCACTATGAAACCAATAGAAGATGTTATGAGAGGCAAGTTGTACAACACGCAGTCAGTGCACACAGCAAGCGCCCGCGCGTTTCCATCTTGCCGGCACGGGTGGGCCGAAACCAAGTGAAAGTTGCCGAACACGAACAATGGGGCTAACTCGCTTCTATGTGCTGAACTAGTTTGAATAACGAAGAACATTGACAACGCTAATAAAAGTAAGCTGTTCGTCAGCGGTCGTTTGCCCGCACAGGGACCACAACTTAAAGCGATATATGGAAAAAGTAGCTGCTTCGTACGTCATCGGTATCAAGCTGGCTGCCGGTGTGAGTGCATTGCCAGCACACGCGAATGAAACGTCGCTTACAATTTCTTTAACAGAAAATATAGTCTCCTGAATTAAAACTGAGACAAACTTCTGTCTTTTTCTTCATGCGACAATTGTTATCACACAGCGTGTAGGCGATCGCGGATACGACTAATCGTGCGGCCGGTGGTACACAGCGAGCGACTTACCAGCACGATG
This sequence comes from Rhipicephalus microplus, assembly GCF_013339725.1. Classification (NCBI taxonomy): domain Eukaryota; kingdom Metazoa; phylum Arthropoda; class Arachnida; order Ixodida; family Ixodidae; genus Rhipicephalus; species Rhipicephalus microplus. The sequence goes on along the minus strand of NC_051166.1, from coordinate 108,652,958 downwards.
AAAGAACCGTGTCTGCGAACGGTCTCGTCGCTGTTAGTATACAGATATCTACATCACTCCGCAAAACATCGCGAACATGAGACACTTACCTATTGTTCATTTGTGACTATAAAATAACGGTGACGAAAATTCCACACGAGGCGCATGTTGCGATCGCCGGTGGTCGTTTAGCTGTACTCGTCGTAAGCCTAGCGACGCCGTCGGCAAGCCGACACGGTATGGCATCAGCGGGGGGCGCCTAGCTGCTGCGCCGGCTTTCCCGCATAAGCGCCGCTGCTATGTTTGTGTTTGCGGACTCGTGCGCCAGCACTGCGAACGCGGGTTTGGCTGGCATTATCGAATGCCAGCTAATAATTCGTATTCTGACGGGAGGGATGTTGGAGATCAGATGGATTCATATTGAAAGATCGGTGCGCTTCGAGGCCACAAACTAGCCTATGTAAATTTCCACGTTACGGTGTCGATGTTTATTGTTTTTTTTTAAGACGAGTAAAAGTCGTCCACTGGCACTACATGGGAGGTGAAAATACTGTGCTGTATATATTTGATAGTTAGTTTCTGTAGTGTAGCGCAGACGGTCAGTGTTTGCAGTGTTTTACTTGGAAAAAAAATTGGCAAATTCCACGTACAGTGGGAATCGATGACATGCGGAGCATGAATGGGGAAGGTTGATATGCCACTTTAAAATCACCACAACATTACGAGGTGGAGCTAAATTATGCCGTACACGACTTCCGTGTCATGATTATCATCTTTGGATGTGCTGTTTACCTTCGTCATCTATTCACATCACGTGATGCAAAATTTAGTATATGTGGAGCTAGCAAAACAGCCGCGAGCCCGCTATGAGCGTGGTATGCTGTCATGTTCTTACATGACACGCGTCTCATGATTATCATGTTTGCACCAGTCATATACCTTCGTCATCCATTGACGTCACATAACACCAAATTTGGTATATGTGGAGCTAACGAGACGGCCTCGAGTGCATCATAACACCAATATACTCCAACGCAACGTTGACGTGCGCGCACGCCGGGCACAGCGACGCTACGTTAGCAAAACGCGAGAAGACAATCTCATCCGCATCATACATGCGTTTGTGCTCTGCCACCTTTCGTACTCGGCGGCCATGTATAATTGGCATGTTGCAGAGAGAAGTAAGCTCAATTCCCTCATAAGAAAGGTATTCAAGCTCGCGCTCGGCTTGCCTGCAAGCACTCGCACTGAAAACCTTTTCAAGCTCGGTGTTCACAATACACTCGAAGAGATAATCGAGGCGCAAGAGCGCTCACAGCTGCTCAGGCTTTCCGGAACCAAATCGGGCCGCAAGATACTCGATGATTTGGGCCTCAACTCTATTGACCAGTGCCCCGATTCCATGCAGATTCCCAGAAACATCAGGTCTCAGCTGCGCATCGCACCCATTCCCCGCAATAAGCACCCTGCGCACAACGTCGGTCGACGTAGGGCCAGGGACAGAGCTCTGCTCGAGCACGTCCGTAGCAACCCCACTGATGCAAGCTTTGTGGATGCTGCGCCATATGTCCAACAAGAGGCATTCGCTGTTTCCATCGTCGACTCAAATTCCAGGCTCACTTGCTCCGCCACAGTACGCACATCGAAGCCCATGATAACCGAACAGGTTGCAATCGCGCTGGCTATGCTAGATAGTCACAGAGAGTCAATATACAGCGACTCCAAGGCGACTATCAAAGCCTACTAAACCGGGATGGTAGCCCCTCAGGCCCTCCGCATTCTCCAAAGCGTCAAGAGTATCACACCCCATTCTCTCACTTGGTTTCCCGCTCACCTGGGGTCGATTGAGGGCTCTACCTCTAACCCGAACGAGGGCGCACACGAGGCCGCGCGAGCACTCACTGACCGCGCCGCCTCCACAGTCCCTCTGCCTCGCTGGGAACCCTTACTTACGTACAACGAAATAACAAAGCACTTCTATCTGTCAAGAAGAGTATTCCCTCTCCCACACCCGGCCTTGTGCAGGGCGCAGGCAGTCACCCTAAGACAAGCCAGTGCGTATCCTAACCCTGCGGTTCTTCATACCATCTACCCTGAACGGTATCCAAGTGCGGATTGCCCCGCTTGTGGACTGTTAGCCACATTCAATCATGTGTTGTGGGAATGTGAAGCCATCGGCACCGCCCTCAGCGAGGACAGGTGGGCTGCGCTCTTACGCAGCCCCGAACTTAAGGATCAAATCCTGGCCGTCCAGAGTGCCCGTGAACGGGCCGCCAAGCTCGGCTTGACGGTCCCAACGTGGGATTAGCTGGGTGGCGTGGGGTCTCCCCTGCGTCTTCTCAGGACAAAAATAAAGTTTTAATCAATCAATCAATCAATCAATCAATCACTCATAGTAAGACGCCAAGCGCGACCGGCGCGACCAGCGTCCGTCGGCGCGGCCCGACGGCAACCGGCGGGAAATGCGACACACTGCATTTGGCGCCAATGCGTTACCCAGACAGCACTGCGTCTGCCTCTTTTCGAGACGGAGGGACGCCGGACGCGCTGAAACGTGCATGCGTCAAAGCAACGCAGCGCGCGCCTGCGGGTATATGGCAGGACCGGCGCCTGGCGTGGCAACGCCGGCGTGACGCGACGAAACGAACGCCGGCGCGCACGCGCGCCGGGTCACGTAGAAGTGTATTGGCGCCTTGACTGTGGCATGTAGCCATGTTCTTATATGACGCGCATCTCATGATTATCATGTTTGCACCAGTGTCATACCTTCGTCATCCATTGACATCACGTAATACCAAATTTGGCAAATGTGAAGCTAGCGAAACGACCACGAGCGCATCATGAGTGTGGCATGTAGTCATGTTGTTACATGACACGCATGTCGTGATTATCATGTTAAGACCTGTCGCTTTTGTTCACCATGCAATCATGTCATCATGTTGTGATGACGTTTATTCGAGCCGAGAAGTCGCAGCGAGGTCGCAACGGAAAGTGGGCGTACGGCAAGTCTGGCAGAGGCGGCACAAACTCTCGCGCAAGCAGAGCACGGGCTTTTTTGTTGTCTTCCGAAGGCGCATACGCGTTGGTGCGTATGCTCCACTACAATACCCCCGGGATGAAGGGTAGCCATCCTGGCGACTCAGGGGGTAGGCACAATGATGGGGTCGTAGTAGGGCTTGAGACGGTCGACGTGTACGGTCTCGCGTCCTCGACGGCGCAAATCTGGTGATTGTGTTAACGGCTCGATGATGTAATTCACCGGGGAGGTCGCGTCAATGATACGGTACGGACCATGGTACCGGGCCAGAAGTTTGGAAGATAGGCCAGGAACGTGCGGGGGCACCCAAAGCCACACAAGGGAGCCAGCACGAAATGTAGGAGCTATGCGGTGAGCGTCGTCGTGTCGAGTCTTTTGTAGACCTTGAGCCTCACTTGTCAGAGACCGAGCCAACTGACGACAGTCTTCAGCGTATCTGGCGACTTCCGAAAGCGGGGAGCACTCAGATGCATCAGGGCGGTACGGTAGTATAGTGTCGAGGGGGTGGGAAGGTTCGCGGCCGTACAATAGAAAGAACGGAGAAAAACCGGTAGTCGCTTGCGTCGCGGTGTTATAAGCGAAGGTAACAAAGGGCAATACAGCGTCCCAGTTAGTGTGGTCGGAGGAGGTGTACATCCTCAGCATGTCGCCAAGTGTGCGGTTGAACCGCTCAGTAAGACCATTTGTCTGTGGATGGTATGCGGTAGATTTCCGGTGGATAATGTTGCATTCAGCGAGGATAGCTTGGATGACCTCCGACAGGAACACTCGACCCCTATCACTGAGTAATTCCCGCGGAGCACCATGGCGTAGAATGAAGCTGCGGAGAATGAAGAGTGCAACTTCGTGGGCGGTCGCTGCCGGTAGAGCTGCAGTCTCAGCGTAGCGTGTCAGATGATCGACTCCGACAATAATCCACCGGTTTCCAGAGCTACTATATGGGAGTGGGCCATAGAGGTCTATACCCACGCGGTCGAATGGGCGAGCCGGGCACGGCAGCGGCTGTAACATGCCGGTGTTGTGCCTCGCCCAAGTTCCACGTGGTCTTCGCGGCCTGCTGGCACCTGGCAGCTGTTGATGAGTCAACCCTGCACCGGGACGGCGACGGACGCGGACAATCGGGAAAAACCACGTCGCCGGCTCCTCTTGACACAAAAGTCGTTGGCCAAGCTTTTGTCAGCCGCCGAGAGCAACACTCCGAAGCAGCGTCGACCCAGCAGCTGTACGGGGTATTCTGCCTTGCTTGAGTCAACCTGGCTGCATCAGGGAGCGACTTTGCGCATGGGATTCCACGTCATCTCACTGTGGTGCCACGCTGGCGCGTGGGGTCTCCCTCACCAAACAGCGAACTGGGCATGCCTTGCCCCCTTTCCTAGGTTCAGAGGGAGGCGGTGTTTGGCTTTCCCTCTTCGGGGCCGGAGAGGAAGACGACGATCTCATTGGAGTATCCTGCGCATAAATTATCTTTGCAAGGGATCTTGGGAAGGCGGACGATGTATAAAAACGCTAGCGCAGAGGCGCTCGTGGGTGATTCTCTTTTCATGTTGTACCACGCTACCATGTAAATACTGTATATAAACATTTTTTTCTCCTTCTCCGGCTTCTCTACTCGTCCTCTCCGGGGACTCGGATGGCCCGAGTCCGCACCACGCTACACAAAGGCGCAACAGTGGCTGGCAGCTTATGGGATTCGCCTGCGTCGGCTGCATCGAAGTGGTGAGTGCCGCGTGTTTGCTCTTCTTTTCGCCAGACTCGTTAGCGCAGATGGTCGGTAACGTGGTAGGGTGATTGTGGTAAATTTTGATTCGCAGACCAAGAATTGGGTGGCTCGTGGGCAAAATTACCCTAGAAGAGAAACGGTGTGCATATCTAAGATGGAGAAGTTTAAGGTCCAAGAACTCCTCGAAATTTGTCAGGAGCTGAATATTTCGGTCGGCTCGGTTAAAAGAAAACAACAAATTTTGGAGCACTTGGGAAAAGAGGAAGTGAGTTTAGAAGAGGCCATTGAGGCCAGAGAAACCATTTTGGCAAAGAAAGAGGAGCGTGAGCGCTTAGCCCGTGAACAGAGAGAGGAGGAAATAAGGAGGGATCGCGAGGATAAAGAACATGAAATCCGTCTGAAAGAACTGGAGCTTCGTATGTCCGTGGGAAATCGAAATTCAGGGGGTGGAGAATCAAAGATAAAGGATCTAATCCACACCTTCAAGGCGGGTGACGACATTGCATTATACCTCGTGCATTTTGAGCGAGCATGCGAAAATGCAGGGTTTAGTAGGGAGACTTGGCCACAAAAACTGATATGCGTACTACCAGGCGAAGTGTCCGATGTTATCGCAAGAATGAATAAAGAGGACTCCGAGGTGTATGACAGGGTAAAGGCTGCATTGCTACGAAAATGTCGCCTATCGACAGAGGCTTTCCGCCTGCGGTTCAGGCACTCTAAGAGGGGCAACGAATCTCATTCAGACTATGCCTACCAAATTAGAGCCAACTTTGAAGAGTGGCTCAAAAGCGCGCAAGTCTATGGCAACCATGACAAGGTCATTGAGTTGATGGTACTTGAGCAGTTTTACCGGGGAATTCCCGAGGAGGTAAGGCTGTGGGTGCAGGATAGGATGAAAGACGTAGACATGAACAGGGCAGCAGAACTCGCCGAAGATTACTGCTCACGCCGTAGTCTCCGCAGTACACCACGAACTTCGGAAAAAAATGAAAAGGTAGAAAGCTGGTCGGGAAACCAGGGACGCAAGAGGTTTGCAAGAAATAACTGGAAACCCGAGAATTCCAAGTTATTAGACAGTCAGCAGGGAAAGGACAGTGAGGGGACTAAGGCGGCACCTTCATCAGGTTCAAAGGCGCCGGGTGACATAGCGCATGCGTTAGAAGCGCGGAAGCCAGTTGTTTGCTACAGCTGCGGAGAAAAGGGCCACATGGCCAGGAGCTGTAAGAGGCACATGGCATTTGCCACAATTCAGGAGTCAGAGGATAGCTTAAAGCTGTTGAAGCCTTACATGAGGACACTCTCAGTGAACGGCCGAATGTGTAGGGTATTGAGGGACTCGGCGGCCACAATGGATGTAGCGCATCCAAGTTGCGTATCTTCCGAAGACTATATAGGAGAGTGTGCCTGGATTCGGCAAGTGGCAGAAAAGCAAAGCGTCTGCCTACCGATAGCGAGGGTTGTAATCGAGGGCCCTTTCGGCCAATTGTGTACGGAAGCAGCAATTTCAGCCAACCTTCCGGAGCACTTCCCTTACCTATTTTCAAATAAGTCTGAGGAAATGTTAAAAACACGTGGAGAATCATTTGCCACCGAAATAGCTTGCATGGCCCTTACCCGTTCGAAGGCGCGCGAGCTGACGCAACAGCTGAGCAGCTCACCCTCTGGGGAACAGACGTCCGAGGGCAGTGTAGGAAAACCTGAGGTAGTTGCGACGGAAAATGAGTCTGCCATGCGAGTTGTCGAGACGGAAACTGGGGCTATGGTCGGCAACAGCGAGGAAATATCTCTAACGCCCGAAAACGAGGACTTGGTGACAGGCTCGGTGTTAACACCCGCGTCCACCAGTTGGTGTCAGCTAGCCAGAACCGACCGTGCAACGCTAGTGGTCGATCAAAAGGCGGATCTCGCACTCTCTATGCTGCTAGATGCCATACATAAGGAAGGTAACTCTAGAAAGAACGTTTCGTTCTACACCCAAAACGAGGTGTTGCATCGCAGGTATGAGAACGCTAAAGGGCGGGTCTACAACCAAGTGGTAGTTCCACTAAAATACCGGCGGAACATTCTCGACCTGGCCCACAGCAACGCCTGGGCGGGCCACTTAGGTATAAAGAAAACGAAAGCTAAGCTGGCTCAGGAGTTCTACTGGCCCGGGTGCTGGAAGGATGTAGAGATGTTTGTCCGTGAATGCGACACTTGTCAGCGGATAGGAAAATCAACAGACAAATGGAAGGCACCAATGAAACTAGTGCCAATAATCACAGAACCCTTCCGTCGGCTCGTGATTGACATCGTGGGGCCTCTGCCTCCATCTAAATCAGGATATCGGTACGTCCTGACCGCGCTGTGCGTTGCCACCAAGTTCCCGGAGGCAATCGCACTGAAAGAGTTGAGTTCAGTATGCGTGGTGGACGCATTGTTGTCTATTTTTTCTCGGGTGGGTTTTCCCTCGGAGATACAGTGTGACAACGGAAGTGTGTTCACAAGCTGCCTTACGACTACATTCCTAGAACGCTGCGGGATAAAAATCGCGCATAGCTCTATTCACCATCCACAGTCGAACCCTGTGGAACGCATGCACTCGGTCATGAAACGCGTTTTGCGAGCTTTGTGCTTTGAGCATAAAAGTGACTGGGAGGGGTGTATACCAGCTGCGATGTTTTCTCTGAGGTCGGCCCCACACGAGAGTACAGGTTTTAGTCCGGCTGAACTTGTCTACGGCAGGAACTTGAGAGGTCCGCTGCACTTGATACGAGAGTCATGGACTGGATATGGGGAGGACCCTAATGTGGTTTCCTATGTACTGGATTTATTGGGGCGACTGGGGACTACACGCGAAGTGGTGGAGAGCAACATGCGCGCAGCACAGGCGCTTTCCAAGGCCCGTTACGATAAGTCAGCTCGAAAGCGAGTCTTTAGAGTGGGCGATGAGGTGATGCTGTTGTGCCCTTCAAGAAAAAACAAGCTGGACGTACAATGGGAGGGACCAGCGACAGTGATGTCAGTGCTTTCAGACACCAACTACGAGGTAAAGTGGGGCCGGAAATGCCCCAAAGTGTATCACAGTAACCTAATGAAACCCTACATGCGACGAAAAGCAGTAGTAAACCTTGCACTCAATGTTCCTGAGGACGAGGGCGCGGAAATCCTTTGTCTTTCCGATGGCACGGTCAGCAGCACATTGTCAGATAGGGTAGACACAGGGAACACCCTAAGTAAGGCTCAAGAGGAAGATTCAGAGCTTTTAGTACAGGAATTCGCTACCGTTTTCTCCGAGAGGCCAGGCAAAACGGATGTGATTAAGCACGACATTGAGCTGACGGTTAACAAGCCGATCAGCTGTAAGCCGTATCGGGTGTCACCTAGACAGAGAGAGATACTAGAGGCCGAAATTCGCCGCATGATCGACCTAGGTGTTATCATCGAAGCAGACAGTGATTTCACCTCGCCTTTGATTTTGGTTGAGATTCCGGGCCGTGATCCAAGGCCATGCGTGGACTATCGCCGCCTGAACTCTGTAACAATCGACCAGACTTACCCTATTCCTAACATTGAAGAGAGGGTAGAGACAGTGTCTAAGGCGAAATACATTTCTACGCTAGACCTTGTTAGGGGGTATTGGCAGGTCCCTTTGACAGAGCGCGCGAGTCGATACGCTGCTTTTATCTCACCCCTGGGCACTTTTCGTCCTTTGATGATGAGCTTTGGGCTCAAGAACGCACCGTATTGTTTCAGCCGCCTGATGGATAAGGTTCTCCACGGGCTCGAGAAATTTGCGCTGCCTTACCTAGACGATGTGGCGATATTTTCGGACAAATGGGAAGACCATGTTGAACACCTTCGGATGGTTTTGGAACGGATCAAAAATGCAGGTCTTACGGTAAAGAGAGAGAAATGTCATTTGGGCTGTGCTGAAGTAAGCTATTTAGGGCACATTGTAGGAAATGGGCATCGTCGACCGTCCGAACTCAAGGTAGTCGCGGTGGTCGGTTATCGTCGTCCCAGCACTAAGACCGAGATGAGAGCATTCCTCGGCCTCACAGGTTACTATCAGCATTACGTCCCGAATTACTCCGAGATTGCCAGCCCTTTGACAGATAGTTTACGCAAGACCGAACCTGTGAACATTCAATGGGACTCTAAAAAGGAAGACGCTTTTCAGAAGCTGAAGCACGCATTGAGTGAGAAACCCGTCTTGAGGGCACCGGATTTTGCAAAACCTTTCACTATTCAGTGTGATGCAAGCGAACGCGGTTTAGGAGCAGTGCTAGGTCAGACGGACCAGAGTGGAGAGGAGCGGCCGGTTTTGTATTTGAGTCGCAAATTGAGCAGCAGGGAAGAGGCTTATAGCACTTCGGAAAAAGAATGTGCTTGCATTGTTTGGGCCGTACAAAAACTAGGCTGCTATGTTGCTGGCTCTAAGTTTATTATAGAAACTGATCACTCTCCACTAACCTGGTTACACCAAATGTCACCTAAGAATGGTCGTTTGCTCAGATGGAGCATAGCACTGCAGCAGCACAATTTCGAGGTGCGCTACAAGAGAGGTGGCCTTCATACAAATGCAGACGCCCTAAGTCGAGCGTTTTGACTCGTCAAAAGACGCGGAAGGTTTGTTTGATTTTTTTGTTTACCTTTACCTAGTTTATGTGTACTTTTTTTTTTCAATGTGTTACAGTGAGGGCATAGAGAAATTTTTTACTGACTCCCTCGTTGTCCCGAGCTCTACAGTTTGCTTGTTTAGCTTGATTATAATGTTATCTCGATTCCAAATGGAATTACGTATGAAAGAGTTACTGGACACTTGTCCCGATTGGTATGCACATTGTTTCCTTGAGCTTAAGTTATTAAGATAAGATGTTTGCTTTGTAAAATCTGAGGCCTGGCGATGAGAGTGGCGTGCACGCGGTGCTTGTCGCATTGTGTGTGGCTGACAAAGGTCGTTTCTTGGAGCTTGTCACCCACTTTTCACCGAAGCGGGGCGCAGAGGCCAGCTCTTGGAGCATTCCAGTTTGACCAGGCCCTTCGAGAAAGCAAGAGCCTTGCCGGAACGTCGCCGACATCGACCCGGCCGAGCTGCATGGAACAACTCGACCTCCCGATGTATCATCTGGCGGCGGGGGTGCTGTTGTGCCTCGCCCAAGTTCCACGTGGTCTTCGCGGCCTGCTGGCACCTGGCAGCTGTTGATGAGTCAACCCTGCACCGGGACGGCGACGGACGCGGACAATCGGGAAAAAACCACGTCGCCGGCTCCTCTTGACACAAAAGTCGTTGGCCAAGCTTTTGTCAGCCGCCGAGAGCAACACTCCGAAGCAGCGTCGACCCAGCAGCTGTACGGGGTATTCTGCCTTGCTTGAGTCAACCTGGCTGCATCAGGGAGCGACTTTGCGCATGGGATTCCACGTCATCTCACTGTGGTGCCACGCTGGCGCGTGGGGTCTCCCTCACCAAACAGCGAACTGGGCATGCCTTGCCCCCTTTCCTAGGTTCAGAGGGAGGCGGTGTTTGGCTTTCCCTCTTCGGGGCCGGAGAGGAAGACGACGATCTCATTGGAGTATCCTGCGCATAAATTATCTTTGCAAGGGATCTTGGGAAGGCGGACGATGTATAAAAACGCTAGCGCAGAGGCGCTCGTGGGTGATTCTCTTTTCATGTTGTACCACGCTACCATGTAAATACTGTATATAAACATTTTTTTCTCCTTCTCCGGCTTCTCTACTCGTCCTCTCCGGGGACTCGGATGGCCCGAGTCCGCACCACGCTACACAAAGGCGCAACACCGGTAAGGTGCCGCGGAGGTGTTCTGTTCTGTTGGCAAGTGGTGCAAGACTGAATGTATTTCTGCACAAAACGATACATTCCTCGCCAGTAATAGCGTTGGCGCAGCCGTTCGTAGGTTTTCAGGACACCTGCGTGAGCACTTTGGGGATCTGCATGGAAATTCATGCAGATGTCAGAGCGCATATGAGTTGGGACAGCAAGGAGCCACTTCCGACCACCAGGCGTGTAGTTGCGGCGGTACAGAATGTTGTCACGTAAGGAAAAGTGGGCTGCTTGCCGGCGTACCGCTCTCGTGGAAGGGACAGAAGATGGATCGGTAAGGTAGTCGACTAACAAGGCAAGGTATGGGTCTTTACGCTGCTCCGAAAGCATGTCAGTGCTGTCGAGTGGTGACAAGGTGGTAAAAGGGGGTGACAGAGAAGCCACATCTGGTGTTAATGGCGATCTGGAAAGTGCATCGGCGTCCGCATGCTTGCGACCGGAACGATATACGACACGGATGTCGTATTCCTGCAATCGAAGTGCCCAACGGCCCAGACGTCCGGACGGGTCTTTCAAGGTGGACAGCCAACATAGAGCGTGGTGGTCTGTGACCACATCGAAAGGACGGCCGTAAAGGTACGGGCGAAACTTCGTAAGCGCCCAGATTATGGCCAAACACTCCTTCTCTGTCACGGAGTAATTCAATTCAGCCTTCTTAAGAGCGCGACTTGCATAAGCGACTACGTATTCGGTTTGGGTACCTTTCCGTTGTGCCAAAACTGCGCCAAGACCAACGCCGCTTGCATCAGTGTGAACTTCTGTGGCAGCAGTGGGGTCGTAGTGGCGAAGAATAGGTGGCGAGGTCAGCAGGCGGCGCAGCTGGTGAAATGCGTCGTCACATGCAGGTGACCATGCAGATATACCTTTGCTGTTGGAAAGCAGACTAGTCAGAGGTGCAATGATTGACGCGAAGTTGCGCACGAAGCGACGAAAGTAAGAGCAAAGACCAACGAAACTTCTTAGGGCTTTCAGTGATGTGGGCATGGGGAAGTCAGCGACAGCTCGAAGCTTATCGGGGTCCGGAAGAACACCGTCTCTTGTGATGACATGTCCCAAGATGGTTAGTTTGCGGGCTGCGAAGTGGCACTTCTTGGTGTTAAGTTGTAGGCCTGCAGAAGCTAGACACGCCAGAACCTCGTGGAGACGACGAAGATGTGTCGGGAAATCAGCTGAAAAGACTACGATGTCATCTAGGTAACACAAGCAAGTTTTCCACTTGTGGGCCCGCAATATGGTATCTATCATGCGTTCAAACGTCGCAGGCGCGTTGCAGAGCCCAAATGGCATGACTTTGAACTCATACAATACAGGCCATCTGGCGTTACAAAGGCTGTTTTAGGGCGATCACATTCAGCCATTGGCACCTGCCAATACCCAGAACGCAGATCCAAGGATGTGAAGTACTCGGCGCCTTGTAAACAGTCAAGAGCATCGTCTATTCGTGGTAGCGGGTAGACGTCTTTCTTTGTAATCTTGTTTAAGCGGCGATAGTCCACGCAAAATCGAACGGTGCCATCTTTTTTCTTTACCAGAACCACGGGTGACGACCAAGCGCTTTGAGAAGGCTGTATGACTCCACGTTTAAGCATGTCATCTACTTGCTCCGTAATGACGCGGCGCTCTTCGGCAGAAACGCGGTAAGGACGCTGTCGCAGAGGCGAATGTGAGCCGGTGTCAATAGTATGAGTGACAGTCGTGGTGCGGCCCAAAGCAGGTTTCTGAAAGTCGAAAGAAGAGCGAAACTTGTTAAGGAGAGCAACAAGTTGGCTGCGATGCGAGGGGGGAAGGTCTGCGTCAATAGCATCGTCGAAGGCTGGTGAGCTTGATGGCTCAGACGCCTGAGTGATTGCGGCAATCTGACATGGCGTTTCGTCGGGAAGAATAATATCATTGATATGGTCGACAGGTTGCACATATCCTAACGTTTCACCACGAAGCAAGCCAATGGGGTAGTTGCAGTGGTTGGTAACCAGCATTACGGTTAAACCAGACGCAATCGTAAGAACGGCAAATGGGAGCACGATGCCCTTGCGTTCAGTAAAAACAGGGGATGGCGTAAATACCACCGTGGCGTCAGGTTGCGCCACACATGAAAGGCTAATAGGGACTGAAGCTTCCGGAGGCAAGGTGATGTCGTCGTCAGCGATGAGTTTGCAGAGCAGTGGTGAATGGTCGGGCGATGGAAACTCACAATTTGGCACTAGGGACACTTCCGCACGGCAACAATCGATGATAGCTTCATGACCTGATAAGAAATCCCAACCCAGGATGAGGTCATGAGAGCAAGATGGTAGTACGAAAAATTGGACGATGTACAAAACGTCTTGGATGACGACGCGCGCCGTACACACAGACGAGGGCTGAATGCGTTGCGCGCTAGCCGTGGACAGCACGATGCCACAGAGAGATGTGGTCACTTTCTTCAGTTTGCGACAAAATTTTGCGTTCATCACAGAAACGGCGGCCCCAGTATCAATTAACGCTTGTGTGGCGACTCCCTCAACATTGACATCAACAACATTTCGCGGCGAAAATGGAGGCCTTGATAATTGCGCAGAAGTTGCAGTTCTTGCCTCTGGAACTGCACTGATTAGTTTCCCTCCTCAGGAGGTGGTCTACGACGCATAGGAGATGGTGATCGGCGACGAGGAGGTGGGAAACGAGAAGTTGATGGGCGACGATCCGAGTCAGAGTGCCTCTGTTCGTATGCAGACGAGGTGGCCTGCTGCGACGCATAGGTAGGAGTTCCAAAGGAGGCGTACGCAGGTGTGGGACGGCGGCGGCAGTAGCGTGCAATGTGGCCAGCGATGCCACACGCGAAGCAGATAGGACGGTTGTCATGGGTGCGCCACTCATTAGATTGACGGAAAAAGCGAGGTGAGGGCCTGTAAACCGGTGGCGCTGCCGGAGGAGTTGGAGCCGATAAGGCGACTGGATGCGGTGGGGGCCGCGCGACCACAGCTGCGTAGCTGAGAGGTGAAGGCGGCGCAGTTGGTGCGTAGCCAGCAGTTGAGAGATCAGATGGCACCGAAGTGCACGGGTAAGAGGCCGGAACTGTAGGGAGTGCATTGCAAATTTCAGTGCGTATGGCCTGCTGCATATTCGAAGGGAGGCTTGTCGTGGGCGCGTCACTATGCGGCAGCAGGGAAAGCTGTCGGGCGACTTCCTCCCTGATGAAGTCTTTAATCTGGTTCGACAGAGTTCCTTGGTGAACGTTGCCATTGGCGAGTGCGACGGCCGAGATGGAATCTGGTGATGGAACACTCTGTCGGGCGATGGAACGCTGACGACGCAATTCATCGAAGCTCTGGCACAGGCTTACGAGGACCGCCACCGTGGTCGGGCTCTTCGCCAGCAACATCTGGAATGCGCCATCCTCGATGCCTTTGAGAATGTGTCGAATTTTCTCTTCTTCAGGCATGGATGAGTTAACACGCCTGCAGAGGTCGAGCACATCCTCAATATAGCTAGTAAAGGTCTCACCAGGTTGCTGGGCTCGGTGGCGCAGACGCTGGTCAGCGCGGAGCTTGCGGACCTCTGGTCGGCCGAACGCTTCGGTCACGAGGGTCTTGAAGGTGGACCAGCTGGCGATGGCGGTTTCGCGGTTGGTGAACCATAGCTTGGCGACGTCAGCCAAGTAAAAGATGACATAGGCAAGCTTGGAGTCGTTGTCCCATTTGTTGCTGGCACTCACGCGTTCGTACAAGGAGAGCCAGTCTTCGACGTCTTGCTCACCACTGCCGCTGAAGATTGGTGGGTCCCGCTGACGGGTAGCACCGGGGCAGGTCTACGGGGCAGCCGATGGTGCTGGCTGGGCTGGGACGGGCTGGTTGGCGACTGCGTCAGTCATGTTTCGCGGTAGTCTTTCAGGCAACTTGCGAGAGCGGAGCTCCAGGTCTTCTTGGGGATCTCAGCACCCTCCACCAAATGTGATGACGTTTATTCGAGCCGAGAAGTCGCAGCGAGGTCGCAACGGAAAGTGGGCGTACGGCAAGTCTGGCAGAGGCGGCACAAACTCTCGCGCAAGCAGAGCACGGGCTTTTTTGTTGTCTTCCGAAGGCGCATACGCGTTGGTGCGTATGCTCCACTACAATGTGAATGAAATCGCCGCAACAGCAACAGGACCATGAAATGTAAATCATGGCATTCATGACATAGATATCATAATTTTCATGTCACGGCTAGTTAAATATGCTCGTCATACAGTCTTCTTATGCTATACCAAGTTCGGTGTTGATACCATTGTCGAAACAGCCAGGAGAGCTAAAAGTCGTAGGTGGCTAGATAGATAGATAGATAGATAGATAGATAGATAGATAGATAGATAGATAGATAGATAGATAGATAGATAGATAGATAGATAGATAGATAGATAGATAGATAGATAGATAGATAGATAGATAGATAGATAGATAGATAGATAGATAGATAGATAGATAGATAGATAGATAGATAGATAGATAGATAGATAGATAGATACGCCCAAAGTCCCCGAAGTTCGCTAAGAAATGCTTCGCATTTAATGATAGTGCGTATGTATATACGTGTGTGTAATGCATGACCAATATATTGCGTTCTTCAGTGCTGATTAA
This sequence comes from Rhipicephalus microplus, assembly GCF_013339725.1. Taxonomy (NCBI): domain Eukaryota; kingdom Metazoa; phylum Arthropoda; class Arachnida; order Ixodida; family Ixodidae; genus Rhipicephalus; species Rhipicephalus microplus. Next base: position 108,637,803 of record NC_051166.1, on the reverse strand, counting down.
ATTGGAATAAACAGAAACAAATGCAGTGTCGTCAGTTTTTTTTCTTTGCCATTCGTCCTGACGGTTCAACTGTTAGTCCCACTGGAGCATTCTACTAGGACCAACATTTAAACCAGGTGGAGTAACTGCTAAGGGGTAAAAGTTGAACCTTTGCAGTTGCTCCCGCAGTTAGTCCGAAATTGGTTCAAAGTCTGTGGCAGCACATTTAGTCCCCTAAAGGACCAATGGCATACCTCACTTTAGCCCTTTTCAGCTTAGAGTGTTCGATAAGTGGGCGTTGGGAGTTGAAGGCGTCGTATTTACAAACTATAGCAAATATGTAGGAAGAATAACTTTTACTTACACCCGTCAAAAATGAGCGAGAGAAGTCTTCATCCTCAGCATCCCTTACTAATCATTGAAGACAAAGTTTTTTTTAATCTCCTCGTGGCACTTGGCACGCGCTCTTGTCGTAAAGCAGAACGGGTATATGCACCGTCCTTATCGTCGTCGTCATTATTATTATTATTATTATTATTATTATTATTATTATTCCTTCACAATACACACTGTAGGCATCCAGTGGGGCGAAAAGTTAGCGAGAAATGAAGTTTGATCTGATTTGCCAGCAATCGTCCCGACAACATCAGTAAGTATCGTTTTACTGTGGGAAGCCGTGTAGTTACTGCATGGCTCCCTACACCGGCTGAGTTAACACTTAGGATGACTGCAAGTTGGGCACGTTCGTATAAGTTCATTATGAAACAAGCGCCAATAAGTATGAACACTCCGAAAGGACCCCAGGACGAGCGCTTACTAGCAACGGAAAATTTTCATTTTCGAAACGAACACTCTTATATAATCATAACACGCATATGCGTCACCAAAAAGCATCCCTACTATCATCAACAACGTGAAATAAACAACCACTCCCATAATCAATGACATCCAAGCAGGAAAAAAAAAACACATTATGAATTTGATTTTCCGGACGTCACATGACTCAGTGCATTTCTTTTCTTCGTTTTTTCTTGTTTTTTAACGGGGCTTAACACGCGTTTTTTTTTTTTCGGTTGTGCCGCGATGCCCTTGCATTTCCAAAAGGCAGTATATGTTAGCACTGTGTCCCGTGTCTCTTCCTTGATGGCCACGTCTTCCTAGCGCTAAGATATACCGTACTCTCAGGAAAACCTACAACAGCCCGGAGGGTCTGGTTGCACATAGCTGACAATGGGGAGTTTTCAAATAGCGTACGCTAAGTTAACGTTCTTTGCCGTCGCCCGCTATTTCTGTCACTTCACGGTAGCCCGCAAGTGGTTAGCGTAAGGCAAATGCGCAATTGCGGGAAACCCTAACGCAAAACTTTGCGTATATATGCTATTCGAAAACTTTCTAATATACCATGGCCCCACTTAGCGGAGCCGCATAGATATCTGCCAACATTGAAGGCAACGCATTTCGCTGTGAGACGTAAGAGTGCACAATCACAAAATATGTGCGCTGTTTTTTCATACACTTGGTAGCGTTCATGGGTTGGTCCGCGTGGCTAATGAGGTGTGCATAGCGGTGCAAGGCCCAGACAAATCCGGTGAAGCAAACTGGCGTTGCATCGGTTCATTCTATATCCGGGAAGGGAAAACACTTTTTAGGATCTGTTTGCCGCAGACAGACGTACGAAGCGTCCAAACTAAGTATTCTTGTCGCATACGACACCACTGACTTCATGTGCCATCCGCGCCACATTTTACCCGTCTTCTCTGGCATGCAGCCGAGTGCTGGCCTTCCCTGGGCCAGTGGCCTGCTCTCCCGCGGTGTGTAGCGACGCTATGCTCTCTTGCGCACGAGCGTTGCATTCGGCAAATTTATGCTCCTTCTTGAGCGTGATGGCCGCAGCTAGCCGCTGCTTGCGACACCGTCGCTTGAGAAGAATCCATACAACACACTCTCCCTGGCTTACGTTTACCTTGAATTAAAGCTTGCCCTCCGCAATATCCTAAGCAAGTTAGTTGGAGGGCCAGGTTTCTGGAAACGTGACATTGCGCATCTCAGCAGAAAGCTACAATGGTGTTAGTTCGATTTTTAAAAATTATAGTCGGACTTATCTACGCCAGGAAACGACGCTAAAAATACCGCAAGTTGTCTACGACCTTCGATGTAATATTGACAGCGATTCCTACAATGATTTTTTTTATTTATTTTTCCGTCGGTGTGTAGTAGCCAGCAAAACTAGTGCAATGAAATCACGACAATTTTTCAATTTTAAAAGTGAAATTAGGTGTGCGCAATCAAACAACCTCTCTCTCTCTTTTTTTTGCTGACCAAAACACACGGGCTTCCCTTTTTTTCCGCTGTGGTTGAATATTTGTTCATTGATTAATTTTATTTTTAGTCTTTGGTGTTGAGTGGTAACCGCGACAGCATTACTTTCCAGTGACAACTATACAAGTCGATGTAGCTATACTTGATTTTGCCCTGACTTGCCCGGCAGTGAGGACAAGAAAGTCGTTTGTACATTGACAGTAAGTTAGTTGCACAAAATAAATATGTCACTGCAGTGACAAAATCCTGAAAGTTTGTGCAAGGTTCATTTCAGCATTATATATTACATATCTAAACAAAGTCAGCTGCTAATTAGGGCTGTTATTTGTGTGTGAGACGAGAAAGGAATGTTCGAGGGGGGGGGGGGGGCGTAATCAATCAACACTATATACATGATTGTTGAACGTTTTTCGAGTCTTGTGGCTCCTGTCCAGTGCATGTCTTCTAGTTAAGTTCCCCTTGATTAATTATTATTGTTTTTCTTTACTTGTAAAGAATGTATGAAGAGTAAATGTGGTTTGAAATAACGCAGCTGTATGCACAAACAAAAGGAACTACCTTCTTCAACGTTCTGGGAACATTTCGCGAGTAAATTCGTTCATTCTAAGACAAAAAAAACAAATATGTTCCCTTGAAACCAGGAGAATAAAGAAAAATCTTCTGAACGATGAGAAATGTACACGTAGCCATTGGGCAGCACAGAACGAGATGACTCCCCTGTTTTTTAGTGTCCTTCCCAATTGCGTGCAAGTCACAGGGAAAAATTAAGAAATATATGCCCACGAGTCAATATACTAAGTATTTATCCATCTCCTAAATAACCAACGATACAGTCAATCGATAAAGTTTTACGGCCTAAAGCAACACATAGTCCGTGAGGCTGTGGAAAGCGTTGTTTTATTTGATCAGGTGGGAGTGCTTTCAGTTTGCACAGAAAGTTCGCAACACGAACGGTCTTCCACTGACGCCGTGGTCTGGAATCGAAACAACGACCTTACCTTAAGCTGCAGAGTCCGTCTTGACACCCGAATCACATATGTGGAGTATATACTACATCTACATACATCTGTGCCCTAAATACTATACGAATAAAGAATGCTTGAGAATTGTGCGTAGATTTCTGTTGTGGCATATCTTCACTACGTATGCACGCCTAAAAAAAGTAAAAATTGAAGCGGACTAGTTTTTTGTATTAAGATCAACATAATGTGTTAGTTCCCCCATACACTTTGGACATCACTTTGATTCTCGTAATCAAGAGCTGAGTCGAACACACACGGCAGAGACCAGCAGCTCCTCTATAAAACTATCTATAAAAGGATGTACGCATATTTACCCTGTGAGCGTACGACATATTTCTCTACAAACGCGTCCCGACGTAGCTGTACAGTGTGGGGCCACGAGGGACGCAAGAGAGCTTTGGCATAATTTTGACGGCCGGGGGCCCTTCACCGTATGCATTCAAAGCTTGGTGCGTGAACGGGTTTGCATTTAGCCCCTGTCGGATTGGACGGCCGGGCATAGGACCAGCCAGAGGCTCAGTTGAGTGCTGCGTGCAAGATACGCCTGATACAGGTGTCGCGAAGGTTTGTCTGAAGACCTAAGCTTTGATTACTTCTTGTCTTGCATGGCGCGAGTGCGTGGGAGTGATCCCTTCTAACCAGAAATTTTTCATATAGACACACACACACAACGCACTCACTACCTGCAAGAAGTATAGTTACATCCCCCCTTCCTACCTCCCCCACGCCATGTACAAAATTGGATGCACGGCCGTGGTCCTGCTACAAGACATCGTTCAGTGGCGCACGGCGCCGCGCTGCTTCACGGCGGCTTCCTGTTGGCGCGAAGAAAAAGAGCCGTAGCGGCGCGCCGGAGGAAAGGATGCCGCTTTCCGGAAAAAGAAAGCGAGCGCACCGTCGTAACTGGACGGGGAAGTGCTGCGGAGGAGGAAGCGGCCCGCGACGAACCAGGAAGGCGATGGGCGCCGTCCTCCCCATCGGGTGGACCTTCTCCGCGCGCGCATGCGACGGGCAGGACCGACCTGTCCGATGCCGTTGGCGCGTGCGTCTTCGGACTCTTTCTCCTCTCGATATAGCGGCCGCCTTGTTTGCCTCTAATCAGGCCGTCCGACCGCTTTTGCTAGGCCGGCATGAACAGAAAAGCGTTCGACGACGCTCGATTGCCCGAACATTCCCTCCCCGCGGCCGTGTGAGTGAGCTCGGCGACCAAGTGGCGGCGCGTCGTGTTCCGGTTGTTGCTGCATGCACTTTCCGCTGCCCGAATGACGCGCGGTCGTCGCACAACGGGTGGGCTTCTGCGTATAGCCGGACGCATAATTATTCGCGCATCGACGGCAGATTGCGATCGGGCACGCTAGCATGTTCGTGTTGCCACCCTGGTGCCTCTACTTTGGGCGCGTGGCGCATTCCCATTTAGCTGCGAGTGCACTGCGATACGGGCGTGACCGACCACTGTCTCTGCGATATATGGCGATGCTCGTATCTTCTGCGAGAAGATAAGGCGCTTTCGCCCGTAAGTGACCTTGCTACGCGCTTATTAATATGCTCGCAGTGCCGCGGGGGTGCGCCCAGTCTTCTGTGCCCCCGCAGCCATGCACTCTGGCGTATAATTGCATCGGCAGCACGTAGACGGACGCGGTACAGCCCTCTTTGAGTGTGTGCGAGTGGCAGTGCCCATCCAGATCGCTGCTGGCCGGTCTCGGGTCAGTGTGCCTTCAGAACGCGGACCGGTCTATGGCAGCACACACGAAACAAAATGAAAAGGGCCGCGCGTTAAGGCGGGATTTCCCCTCCATCCTCGTACGAAACCACTGTTTCACTTCTCCGGGTAGCGCACTGGCGAATTACCAACCCGGCCACCGATCAGAGGAGACCCGTTGCAGCGTCAGCACCGTTCAGTATATACGAGCCGGCTCACGGGACAGATCTCGGTCGTCCACAAATCTGGACCGTTACTTCTGCGCAACTTTCACGAGGCGCCGCTTTCCGCGGCTCCTTTCTCTCCCGCGCTGCGTAGTAACCTTCCTCCCAGCAGAAACCAGTTGGCCGCGTGTGTGAACGACGCCGCCTTCTATGCGCCGCGTAGGCGCGACTGCGGGGGGCTGCGCGCGAGCATGATCGCAGCGAGGCGACGTTCACGGGCGAGACTGCGGCGCACTTGAGATCTCACGGCCACGGGCAGGTTTGCCGGAGCAGCCCGTTTCTGTCGGGCGCAAGCGAGCTTGTCCAAAGCGACGCGGGCGGTGTAAACCTCCGCCGAGTCGCGCGAACTGGGGCAGAATACCGCCCGGCGGAGACTACGAAGACCGAGTGAAGATCGCTCGCAGAAGGGCAACAACAGGAAAGAGGGAGGGAAAGATAATGATGCGTGGCATGCTGTTGTGACGTCTCCGCACTCCTAACATACAGGAAAACAGCGTCACAAACGTCGCACGCTGAACGCCTCAGCGCCGTTTTTCTTTTTTTCCTGACAGAAGCAACAGCGGGCCACGCATCATAAAGGAAACGTGCTAGCGGGCTTTTGAAAGCTTTCGCGTTCACGCTTGCTTAGATTTCTGATTCTGAGAGCGTTTGGACGGCTTCACCTTGTCGCGATAAATGCGCCCTTTGATAGAAAGAGAAATCTGGGAAGAAGAAAGCGTTCACCCCTTCTTCTCTTACCACAGAGGCATCGTGTGACAGATTTCAAAGCTCGCAAAAAAAGTAAAAAACAAAAAGAAGGGGTGCCGCCGCTGTCTCGTGACGACGCTCTGACAACGCGTCGAGCGTAACGCCAGCTAGCCGAAATGCGAGCTTATTAGGCGAGATAGGCATTGATGGGCGGAGCCAAGGTGATCGTACATTGGATGGCTAAGCAGATTTCGGTGGCCCGGAAAAGGAGCGAACTGCGTCAAGCTCTCATGCACCGTAGTCTTTGTTTGTTTGTTTGTTTGTTTGTTTGTTTGTTTGTTTGTTTGTTTGTTTGTTTGTTTGTTTGTTTGTTTGTTTGTTTGTTTCTAGCATGCGAGAGACGCTGCAGGCGTATCGGAGTTGTCTTCACTTTGTTTGCTTGGCTGTGAAGGGTGCTGCCAAGAGCATTCCAACAGGAGCGTCACCGATGTGTAGGGCTGGAGATAGCTATCTAATGAGCACTTAGCTGCGTTGAAATCTTAACAAACACTTGTTCGAGAAGCGTCCAGCATTTGTTTGATTAAACACGTCCTGTATACATTATTGAGTCCTCACTGGCAAAACGAATTTGTGTCCTCGAATTTACAATATAGTCCGGAATTCTAAACGGATATGCGCATCACTTTGTTTCACACTCTACCGCAGTGATATTACAGACGATTTCAAAAACGAGGTGTATGGTTTGTAAGACGTAAGGTTTTTTTCTTTCCTATATTGTTTATAGGGGGGGGGGGGGGAGTCATTCAAAGAGTAAAAAAAAAAGCTAGACGGAAGAATAGCTATACCAAGAAAAAGAAAGAAAAGACTGCAAGACGAAATTTAAGTGTCTAGGAAATCCTGCGCACCAGTGCAAGCGCTCGAATATGATGCACCTGCACGAATTAAGCTCACCTTGCTGCGATCACATGTGCCTACACGCGGTCCAGAATCGTACCCGCGACATCACGCTCAGCAGAAAAACGCCGAGGGCTTTTTAGAGTCCTCGCGGCGGAATATTGACCGAGAAAGCACTGAAGAAAAAACTAACGGCAGTGTGCCTTATTCCTTTTTTTTTCTGTCTCCTAACTCACGTCGCCACCTCGTTTTGCAGCGCGCAATTGTGCCCGTCGTGTTGTGTCAGTTCCACTGAATGAAATAACCCGCCTCCCAGGGGCGCATCACAATTCGTTCTGCGTTTACATCGCTCGGCGGCAATGGTCTCGCGGCGGCACCTGACGGTCCGGCGCCGGACGCTGTCCACGCGAAGCGTGCCCGGTTGAACGGTCCACGAGCGAGGCCCACCGGGAAGCCGCTGCTTGACCTTGTTTTCCAGGGGAGGCGCGGAAGCGTTTCGGCGACGTCAGTGGCGACTATATTTGGCCGCTACGGGCTTTCCTCGTGCATCGGCCGCGGCAGGTGCACCCTCGGCCAGTTCCAAGGGTCACGGGCCAGCGGGCCAGCCTTTTTTGGCTCGCCAGTACACACACCGTGCTTGCGTTCGTGCATGCATCCCGGACGGTGCACGACCCGAGCGCGTTCAGGCCGCTCTGTATCACTTCCGAGTGAAGCGACGTAAAAGTGGTCGCACTAACCAAACCGCACTACGAGGGGGGAATCCTAAAACGAGACGCGAATGCTTAACGCGGCCGGTCTCGTGCTGCCGCGAGGAGGCTCGACACGTGGCCCACGCTTCGCCCTGAGCGGCATAATGTTCGGTCGCGAAGACTCACGCGAACACCAGCGCCCCGGATTAACCTCCTCGCATTTCACTGAGAACAGCTTCTCAGAAGTTCATAGTGGGACCGCGTTATATCGCATATCTCAGGCATATCATAGCGACATCGGGATTATTATTATTATTATTATTATTATTATATTATTATTATTATTATTATTATTATTATTATTATTATTATTATTATTATTATTGAAAATATAAGATTCTTTGTAGTACACAGAACACTGGCGTATGTCAGCGTTCTGCATGCGATACGTATTTGCGAAAAGGCATTCGAGTGTGTGTTTGCGCATTTCTTACAATAGGTGATTTGATAAAATGCCTTTGCCCCACTAGACCCCTTCGATGACGGGCACCAACCTCATGTGCTTTACGCACCAATAAAAAAATACCTAGTGAACTCGTAACGAAACGACCAATTACTCTTGCTCCGTAGAGTATGTCCATCTACGGATGTTCTGACGGCAACAATGTAGATTTTATATTTATCAATGTAACTAACCTATATAAATGTAATCTTAATAAACATATATGTGAAGTTTAAAAAAAAATATAAAGCCAGTCACGCACCTGCGCTATATGAGTAAACAGCAGAGCAGGGAAGCAAGCGCCACCACGTGGAGAACGCAGAGTTAGTTCTTTCATCCTGCTTTATCTTGCTCTTTTTCTTGTGTCTTTAATTCTTTTCATTTTCTGTATCTTAAGGTTTCTTCTTTTCTTTCCTTCCGTCTATATCTCGCGCTCTCTTCATTTCCCTCCTCACTACTTTCCTTCGCTCTCACTTCTCTTCCTCATCCCCTCTCCAAAATGTACTATACAAGACTAGACGATTGTTTATCCTCTCCGCTCATCTTGTCCTTTCCGTTCACCTTCTCATCACTCCTCACTCATGCTTCCCTTTCCCACCATCCTTGCTATGCATGCCTATGCTTGCAAGGAGCTGCTTGGTGCCTAACCGCTTTCTCTGGTACATACCCTCTTTGCCCTCCTTCTTTCATTCTTCCTGCACTATGCTCCCCCCCCCCCCCCATTGCTATTCTATACTATACTTGCGGGGAGCTGCTCTGCACATAACCGTCTGCTTTGGCAAAAGATCAGTACGAGAGGCTGGTTCCATTCAGGGGACAAAGAAGGGCAAGTTCATAACAATAAAACACCACGCGAGTCTGAAGCAATTGAACGCAAGGTAAAATAGCTAAAGTAAGTGCACGTGTAGACGTTTTAATTCCAGTTTTCTGGATGGCTTGACAGCCTACGAAAACACACTGAGAAAGGGAAACGTGTGAATGGAAACTTCAAGGGCTGTGTTTTCTTTCTTTCCTAGTCACAATACTAGTTAGAGCTAACATACATTATTGCCAAAAATTGTATATGGGAAGTATTTGCAATAATCAGATGTGAAGAAGGTAAAACAGACGAAGAGATAACTTGCCGCCGGCAGGGATCAAACCTGTTACCTTCGTACTACGTGCCCGGTAATCTTGGCATTTGATTGACATTAAAATTACAACGAACGTGTTAGCGCACAGGGTAATACCGTGATATTGAAGTCGTGCAGTGCTTGCGGCGCACATGGGCAATGACAGAATTCGTTGGTGCGCCAACATCTCCTTATATATCTTATCAATAAAAAAAAACAGAATTCGTCGCCAGACTAAAAGTTAAGCGAGTTGGTAATACATTTTAGGAGGAAAAAAACAGCGCTAGAACGGACGGGACAAAGAAGGGTAACAAAATACAAGCGCTAACGATGAAGTGGTGATTTGTTGAAATATGCAGATTATTTAAGCATTCACTGAGTGAGCGTGCGCAGAGGAGCTAGCGGCGGAACGACAAACGCTCCGGGCAAATTCGTGTTTCATATCACGATATACGTAACAAAAAATTCAGAGTTTAACGTCACAAAACTTCGGTATGATTACGAGAACGGCCTTATAGTGGAGGGCTCCGGAAATTGCGACCACCTGTGGGGTTCTTTAACGTGCGCCTAAATTTAAACACATGGGTTTCGAGCATTTTCGCCTTCATCTAAAATGCAACCGCCACGGCCGCCTTACATACATGAGCGTTCCACTCGCATTTGTTCCTCATTGCACAAGGAGTATGCTTTCGAAGATTATTAACTGCACGGACCTCCAAACCCACCTCTTTATGCACCGTCTACGATTGACATCTGAACGTGCCGTATAGTTGCCCTTAGCTTTGACACGTTTATTTTCCCGTGTACCCAAGCAGCTTATCACGGCAAAGCCGTGCCAACAAGGTCAAGTTCTGGACCTTTTAAAGTACGTTTAGGTGCTAATTCAGGTTGATCGTAAGCATCATCTTAGGGGGGCTTTACAATATATGCACGTAGTCAGAACATGCACCCACCCCCACCCCTCCACTTTACAAAGTTCTCATAGAGGGCTCTGCTTTACCGAAAATTAAGAATGAAAATTGGTGTTTTTCTAATTTAGGTCAAGGCCTTCAGCAAGTGCCCCCTTCCCTCTGAAAAAAAAAAAGTTCCTGTCTACGAGGAATGTGTTTCTCAATAGATCACGCGCACACATGCCTAAACACTGCGCCTCTGTCGACGAGAAAAGTAATCAGAAGTGTACTTTTTTTTTACAACTACCTAACTACCTAAAAAATGACCCTTTACAACGTTGCTTCACTTTGCATCATTTTGTCCTGACGCAGTGAAACACAGACGCTGCAGCCGGTTGTCGGAAAGGCGATATCGCGCTCAAAACACGAAGACTTCAATAGCCATCCAATAGCGCCGTGGCTTATAAGTAGCCTCGGCGAGGAGGCTTAGATACAAGATGATCTGCGCTATCGCAAAAACAAAAAAATAACATGAACTGCCCTACCCTTTTTCGCACTTGTGCAAGAGAAAAACATTTCGTATCTTGTGGACCAGACTCATGCTGTCCACCACTTATCCTAGCCGCAAAACATTTCTTTTCCTTCGCAAATCCGGACCAATGGGTTTGATGGAGTATAGCGAATGGCCTCGTCGTTTGAATGACTGCAGTACGCACGCAGGAGCTTGGTGCTGGCGCTCTTCGCCTGCGACGGGCAGGGGAGACACCACACATTTGCGTGAGTGTACGTAACTATAGGTCCGTGAGTGAGAAGCTTGGCGTTGGAATCGCTTCACCGGCGTGCCCGTCGAGCAGCTCCGCTCCAACGGGGCCAGGCGCAAACGTGGAAGGAACGTTTTTTCCCCGTTTCCTGTCCCAAGGTTGCGCGTCGTGCCGCTCTCTTCTTCCTGGAGGGAAACGAGAAAGTATGTACACACACCCTCGCACACCTAGCGAGAGTCTGCGACTTGTTCGGCGCGCTGGATGCCGCTGCTATTTGGGTGCACGCCTGTCCTTCCGCGTTCATTACGGGCCCCCGCAGGAAACAGCCACTGCGCCGAAAAGGTTACCGCGGAAAGAAGTTGCCGGCGGCCCACTCAGGAGGACCGAGTCCTTGGCCGCCGTCAGGTCCCAGCGGCCCGCCATTGCGTGCTCCCTTCAATCACCGGCCAAACGAAACCAAGTGGCGTGAAAGCATTACGCGCTGAGAGTGGAGCAGTTTCGTCACTGCACTTTCCGCTTTGATGTCAACGATATCCGGCCGCGGCAACCCATTGGCTATGAGGTAGCCGGTTCGATCCTTGCCACAATCGCTTTTCTGGAGCGTAATGCGGAGACGTTCGTGTAACCGGATTAGCCAGGACCCCAGGAGGTAATAATTAGTCCATGCTGCACCATAACGACGTGCATCGATTAATTTTGCAGTATGCACACGTTGGATTGTTGCGTTGGTTTAAAAGCTACGTATGTAGCTTGATGGTACTCAATGACCAGACTGTATATTCAATGCAACAACGAGCGGTCCTTACAGAGGTTAGCATGAAAAAGGCATCAAATGGCCAGCAGGTTTCCAGTGGTTAACATGAAATTCCAGGAGTAGCTGTAACTTATAAAAGACACAGGTACTAACAGCCTCCTTAATCGCATTGTAGTTTCCACACAATAGAACCTAATTATTTATTTTTAGCGTTGTTTTCATATTATCTCTATGCGATCTTTGCCACACGTGTGCCAGCAATACTGGCTCCAGTGGGGATGCTATAGCGCTAGAACGAGAATGCAGCGATGCCGCTGACGGCTGTTCAAGCGCGTAGCACGAAAAAAAAAAAAAAAAAAAGACGCATGACACTGGCGGCTGCCATCAATGCTACTTTTAGCCGACAACGTGATTTGCTAAGCAGTCCGCTGCGGTGGTGTAGCCATTATGGCGCTCGACATGCTGACCCAGAGGTCGCGGGTTCGATGCCGGTTGTGGCGTGGTCGCATTTCGATGGAGGCGAAATGGTAGAGGCCCATTTACTCTACGATGTCAGTGCTCGCTAAACAACCCCAGATGGTCAAAATTTCCCAGAGCCCTCCACTACGATGTCTCTCATAATCATATCGTTGTTTGGGGATTGGGTCCTAAAACCCCACATATTACAAGATCTGATGCCAGCCAGTAGATATGTCTAGCTGTCAGGCATATCATTAATCGTTACGGTGTCCAGCCGGCGACTGGTGTGTGTGTGTGTGTGTGTGTGTGTGTGTGTGTGTGTGTGTGTGTGTGTGTGTGTGTGTGTGTGTGTGTGTGTGTGTGTGTGTGTGTGTGTGTGTGTGTGTGTGTGCGTGCATACGTGCGTGTGTGTGGGGGGGGGGATCGTACAGCTGTAAACATAGCTGAAAATTTGTATTTACATTAGTTGATAGCGTTAGACTTTCAGTTGTCCATAACAAAAAAATCATGCCTAAGTTTCCCTAAATTTTTTTTTACCGGATGGTCTCATGCTTTTTTACAGTAATAAGAAGCTTGTGCTTCGTCTACAGTTTGCATTTACATAATTTGGGAACATTTACTAAACGACAGCTTGTGCCACAGCTTCTGAATAAGTTGCATGACCGCGTAATTACCGTTTTTTACAATTACTTTCTCGCATCTTAATTTTGAAGTATACCAAATTATTATTCAGAAAAAAAAACTCATCTTAGCCACAATCCCTCTTGAAGGACGTTCAAGGTTACCAATCACACATGCCTCTCAAATCATCGCTTTTATTCGTCTTTCTATTGTGGTCACGCGCCTAAGCACATTAACAACACTGCTTTGTAACCTACTATTCATTCCCTGCAGGGCAATCACCCATGCGTTCCGAAATGTGCGTTCGATTCCACAGCTACAAGCCCTCAACGACCTAATACGTGTGTCAATTGCACGAGGCCCCAGCGATCGAACATGGACTATACGGCGTTTGCTGACCAACGACGAGCTACGTGTATCTGCTTTCCCACCTGCTCTCGGGAGGCTACAGCCACGACAGAGTCATCTAATTGCTTCAAACGTCTTTAGCAGCACTGCCTGCTATGTCTGCTATAACGTTGTATCTGTGACGTATGATTTCATAAAAGGTCTCAACCGTCCCGCCACTTTGAGACCTGCTTCGGTATCTGTATTTATTTTATGCAATGCATCACTTGTACTTCTAATAAATCAAATCAGAGCCACAGCAAAAAGCTGGACACACGTTATCAGTGCCCATTCTTTCCATCTTTCTCTCTCGTTTCTGGAAGTTCGCCGTGGCAGCGACGGGCTGTATACTGTTGCTAGGTGTCTATGCATCACCATACATTCACTTAGTGGTTCGCTTATCGTGTGGGAGCCGCAGTTATGCATCATGACAGCTAGAAGCAAGTCTGCTATGAATGTCCCATCTATCTAGTTCCCTGTTCATCTCACGCGTATATTACTCTGTTAAATGTGCATGAAGGGAGAGAATTTTTGAGGCCTCATTTTATTTGTTTGGTATCACTTTATTGAAAACTAGCAGTTAAAAACCAGCAGTGGATGGTTTTCAATGGAGTGTTATTATTGCGAGTTTTGTCGTGATCAGCTAATGAGGCCGTCCTCAATGGTCGAAGCTACAATCAAAGTTTGTCTGACAGAAAAGGCATTGCATGCTTACATTATTTACTCGATCGGTCGGATTGAATCGGGTCACCGACTACGGTTTTATTCTAGTCAAGGTAGCATATGCCTTTAATTTGGAGAGTTCGCGTACTGAACGACGTCAGCTAATGGTGGTACCGTTAACACCATCCAGCTTCCAGAACACAACTGGTATACGACTACTGAATGTGTGCATGACTTGACAGAAAGCTATTGAGAGATTAGACTGCCTGAACGTAAGGGAAATAACAGAATGCAAATATTACTTTACAAAATGGGCTATAGAATGGCAAATATTATTCTCTCGTTCTAAACTAGATGACGCGAACTACTTTAAGCCTTGACTAGTATGCCCCACTGTGGTGGTCTAGTGGCTAAGGTACTCGGCTGCTGACCCGCAGGTCGCGGGTTCAAATCCCGGCTGTGGCGGCTGCATTTCCGATGGAGGCGGAAATGTCGTAGGCCCGTGTGCTCGGATTTGGGTGCACGTTAAAGAACCCCAGGTGGTCAAAATTTCCGGAGCCCTCCACTACGGCGTCTCTCATAATCATATGGTGGTTTTGGGACGTTAAACCCCACAAATCAATCAAATCAATCAATCAGAAGTTATGTGGTTTCCTTTACAGCCGCAATGCATGATCCCGAATCCGTAAAGGACATCGCATTACGGTAGCTTGAGCTCATACTTCCTCGGGATAGAAGAAGAAACTTTATTTAAGGGAACGTGTTGAGATGAATGCAGGAAGAAACAGGGTGGTGCCCCTGGTCCAGAACTCCACAAAGTTTCGCTGACCGGTGAATTTAGGATCACGAATAGCATTTCCGGGTTCGAGCTGGCCAGCCGAGCCTCCCATTGCCCCTTTTTGAAGCCTATTCTATGGTTTAGAATTTTATCTGTAAGGTTTGTGTTCACACCCCCATGAGATGTGGAAGAGCGTCGGCCGGCCGCCACACCACGGGCAGACGTACTGGCAGAGTGTATACGATACATTTTATTTAGTCTTGATAAATTTGTATATACGCTCAGTTGAATCTTCCAAAAATCTGTGGGATCCCCACTGTTAGTGAGGAGGGCCCTATGTTTTTTGGTGTGCCCGCTAGTAAGCGAAATACATGTGGCTTTGTTAATTCAGGCTCGTCAGCGAGAGGCAGTTATACTCTGCTCGGTTTGCGAGCTCTCGAGCTAGAGCCCGTGTCCGCTGGTTTCCTTCGAACCCAGCGTGTCCCGGGCACCAAACCAGCTGTTGTCGCTGGGTCACTCCAGGTCCCGGTACATTGATAACTGTTGTAGGCATGCAGCCGTTCATGTAGAGCCAGCCCGGTGACCGTAATGATCATAGCAGGCGCCCCTCCCTTTATCTATCTCCGTTATGGCTGTCGCCAGCTTTCGCGATTGAGGTTGCTTCTGGTATAGCGCGCCATTTAAAAGGCGAAGAGGGTAATTGCCGCTTCAATTATAGTCAGCCAATGACAGGTAGATTGCTCAGGTAGAAAAAGAAGTACAGAACATGCGCGTTAGCCTTACCGAACATGCACAACAATCCTACTGGGGATCGACGCGGGCGTTTAAACGCATTTCCGACGAATCTGTTCTCGATTCTGCGCGCTGCATGTTATGCATTCTAGACAATAGAGCATCAGTAAAGGTGCGTCTGGCTGCTTTGTTGATTACAACAAAGTAATTTTGTCAGTGCCAGCAACACAAGTAATCAGTTAATTAAGACACCATGAAAAAATGTAATTATTTATAAGCAGTTAATTTCATGTAATCATCTTCATCATCATCAGCCTGACTACGTCCACTGCAGGACAAAGGCCTCTCCCATGTTCCGCCAGTCAACTCCGTCCTGTGCTTGCTGTTGCCACTTTATACCCGAAAACTCCCTAATCTCATCTACTCACCTAACTTTCTGTCTCCCCTCACCCGTTTGCCTTCTCCTGGAATACAGTTTATAATGCTAACTTCACGTAATTTAATGACCTGGTGCCCTTCGGCTATTACAGGCACATGCGCCATGGAGCACCAGATATTCCATTACTTTCTTGTTATCTGATTCGATTAGACATAAAAACTAAGTTTGCATTACGGTCGAGGCATGGCTGGTTGGTTTGTTTACAGGGTTCAGCGCCTTAAAGCAGATCGGGATATGAGAGACCCTATAGTGGATGGAGGGTTTCGGGGGATTTCTACCAGCTGTGTTTTTTTTTCTTAACGCGCACTTGCATCGCACAGTACAGTAGCCTATTGTAAATCGCCTCCGTTGAAATGCGACCACCACGGCCGCAATCAAACTAGTGCCTTTCAGCTCAGCAGTCGAGAGTAATACGTATAACCACAAAGCTTCCGAGGGGGCCCCAGGTATGGTACATTATTAACCGCGGCAACTTGTGCTTACAGGAGTAGTAACAATTATCGATCATAATGCGTGTTAGGTGGGTGAAATACTTTCGTTCACGAACGAGTCGTGGAAATCGGAGCGCATATGGTGGAGCTCTTAGGTTGTGATTGAATATTTTTTGTAAACACGCCAGCCGCCTGGGAGTCGGACAAGGCTGGCGCACTCAAGAGCCGTGACGTAGTAAGCTCTTCGTCGCGCGAGCTTCTGAATCCCGGCGCATGGTTTTGTTACCTGGTCAGCTACACGTGATACCGAGGCTTACCGGCATTCTTCACATTATAGCATTACAATTGAACGTATTGAAGTGGATAAACCTTCGGTAGACCTACTGAAGCGTTCTGTATGCGAGTCCAATCATTCCATATGTTTCCATACAGAATACATATGTTTCCCATATATTTCCCATATATTTCCGTAAGATTCTTACGGAAACATACGGAATTATTGGACATCGCATACGGAACGTTTCAGTGGGGAGAAGACGACAACTGCGCTCCATGGCGCAGATGACGTCACACACGTCATGCTAAATCGTGGTCGCCGGCTATGAGGGAAGCCGAGGACTTCTAGGGCTTGTATTGTACTGAAATATTCTTGTACAGTGCGTTTTTCGTGTATCTATAGGTAAAACAGACTCTCTGCTCATATTTTTCTGAAACCCGGAAATTGTTCTTTGACCCTGTCATGGTTCCTTTAAGTGAGCCCTCGGTTATCTTTAAAAAAAAAAAAAAACTCGTCAAGCTGCAAGATTTGTTCAAGAGTAACCACACGTGGTTCATGATTGGCAGCTTGACGCTTCTTCGCTATAGGCGCAAACTCAGACAAATTTTGTGTCTTCCTTCGGGCCGTCATTTGGTGACCTGTCCGTTAAAAGATGGCGCTTGTGTTGCTATCTGAATACTTTCTTGCGTATATCACGCCTACGGTTCAGTAAAATATTAGACCCTTTCAGACAACCTGGAGACCATGGCCGGTGAAAGTGTACCGCCAACGCTGATTCGTGGCTCTCTGCTTAGCAGTCAATGCAGCTTTTTGCTTCCATAATTATTTCAATTTGCGTCATCTACTCCCTCTGGTCATATTCTGTGGTGGTGCAGCTGTTACCACAACGTTAGTGCATAAAGGCTGTATACCAGCAACACCTATACATTGCCTCCTTCAAGCCTACCGATCTAGGCACCTCGCTTAACTGAGTGCTTCGAGGCTGTGTAAGTCACGCTTAAACAAATTCGTAGTCCATGTGTATTGCAAACTAACCGCATTTTCCCACATTGTTCCTTGATAACCCCTAATGTGGCACAACCGGTTTCGTCAGAGTGGTCTACCTACTAAGACTATACTATAAGAAAGAATAACGCGTCTTTTTCATTGCCGTTGTCGTGAAATATTAATAAAACAGTCTATATTGTGCTACTAAGTTTTCTGTGATGAGCTAAATGATTCATTCTGAAATACAGGGCGCGTAAACACGGACACAGCAACGCGGTTTAAATGCAAAATTATTTAGTTTGCGAGGTTTCGGTCCCTTATAAATGTTAATGTTGTCATATTATCTTCAAAGGCACGCAAAACAAACCCGCAACGGAAGCATGTTTCATGGCTGCAAGGCTGCAGCACTACAAAATGGATGAATACAACCAATACGCGGAAACACTCGTTTTTCTGAAGCCTTGGCTGTGATTCCGTTGTGAGCTCCAGAACGCGCTTTTGCACAGCACCTGTAGGGTCAATTACCTCATACCTGCTCGAAAAGTGGCCAGGTAAACTCGTGCGAAGCTGCAACGATCGATAAATTCGCAGTGATTTACTGCGTCAGTTTAGAGCAGTGGGCCTCCAGCATGACCGCGCCATCTTTCGGACGCGGTAACAGTTGCAAACGGGCGCGGGGCCGACTGTCTTGTTTGAGGACGGTATAGGCGATCCCGTTATACTGACGTCAGTCACTGAATGCCGCCAGGCCTCGAACTGGAGTTGATGTGCGTAACTTTCAAGGCCAACGGTGTTTGAGAAGTGTTAACTGCCTATGAGAACCTGAGACCTTCATACCATGGAAAGCTGTAACCGTAGGTTTGGCCCCAGAGGCAGCAGTGTGTGTATGTGTATGTGTGGGGGGGGGGGGGGAAGGGGGGAGCTATCCTCGCTAGTTGGGTATCTCGATCCTCCATCACAACCACATTGACTGGCTTCAGTCGACTATTTGTAATGAAAGCGCGGGTTTAGAACACAATCAGCCACACCGAATTGTTTGATAGAGGAATAATGGAATCGTGCTGTAACTGAGAGAAGGTACATGAACCGCCATCACAACATGTCCGGAACACGAGCGCAGCGTTGTTATACTCTGAACTCGGTGTAGAAGACATCGAACTTATGCCATCTACTCTTGCGTTGCCTTATTCATGCGTAAGACAGCAAAACTGGAGAAAGTATAATTAACGACCTCACCCTTTCTTCTCTGTCTCTCTATTACAGGGCCTCATAAGATTCGATGCGGTTCGCCTTAGAAGTCAAGGAGTGGACACGTACTATGAAAAAAACGTGCAGATCGAAAAAGCCCTCTTATTTCTTTACACTAGTTTTAATTCTTAGAAATAAGCAATAAAACATTACCTTGAGGAAGCAGACAGCATAAACTTAATTTGTGTGTTTCAGCTTCAAGTCCGAATACAGTCAAGTGCAAATGAAACGTTTTTTTATAATAAAATATGAGAAAATGGAGTTGTGAATTCCTACCGGGAACTGCGAGATATATATTACGAAAATCTGTTTATATGATACGCTTATTCTGATATAACGTTTATGATACGCCTTTAAAGACATGCCCATTATATGCTACGAACAAATAGTCAATGATGAGGCAGATTGTCCTTCCTGATCTATTGTTGCTTGCAGAGAGGAGCAGAAAGATGACGCAATTAGAGAAAAGCAAGAAGGTAAAGTCAACCACGTTGCAATTGGTGTGCATATCATGTGCCTATCCTGGAAAATGTTTCGCGTCAGAACTCGTACATGCAGAAAACTTATAGCCAGTCACTATAGCGACAGGCGGTGATATCGAGATTACTGCCTCAGTGGCCAACTCCCATACTGCAAAAGCCGAAGAAGAAGATCTGTGCCCTGCTTATTCTTTTTTTTTTTTTTTGACACCCTGGCGTCTGCGTTGCCTTCAACGTCTTCAATGACACCATGCATGCCACAAGGACTACATCAAGCCTATCATGCTGTGAGTCGCTGACGTCATCTATCGTACCCACTGTGTTGTGGTTCCAAAACCTCAGCAGAGGTTGACTTGAGTTGAATAAAATCTACCGTACTTCCTTTTTTTACTGACTTCATATTCTCTCACCACCTCCCTCCTCCAAAAGCTCCAGTCACTCTGGTCCCTGCTTTAATTACACTTGCATTCGCGTGGGGCGCTTTTCAAGGTTGGCATTATAATGTAATTGAGACGCGTGAATGTCAGTTAGACATCAAAATTTAGTGCGCTATCTGCAAGGTAACTGCTATGCAGATTGAAAACACACTTCCAAGTTACACGTCGTCATTCGGCCTGCAGCAGTAACGAGTAACTATAAACTTGCTCGTAACTACAACGACTGCAAATCTATACCCTTAATTCCTTCCGCGCACCAAACTAATTTCTAAAAAGACTCTCCAAAATATATTCTCACTGCATACGATACGTGTGCATTAGCGCAGCAGGGAGAGAGGAGGGATGTTCTTGCAACTTTTTAATTATGCATGTGCATATACACTCGCACAAACACACGAACCCTTGCAACGAACGCGTATAAAGGTTGGCTGACCCTTCCTCGCGCTTCCCCTCCTTTCCAAAAAAAGAAAAAAATGTAATGGTGCGCCCCTGTAATACGGACGTGTAAATGCGTGGACGTGCACCTCGATTTAACTTGTCGCAGCACTCACTTGACATCACTGAAAATTAAGGTTGGTAATGCACTGAGAACGCGTATACTCACGGCACGGGGAGAACCTGAAAGTGTCACGCATAGTGCAAAAACTCATATTCATTGCAGAACATCGACACATAGAGAGACAAAAAGAGGTCCAGCTGCGCAAGCAAGTCGAAAAAAAAAGTGAGGTGTGACAGCCATTGAGCACAAGTATTGTACAGCCCCCCTCATGCAACCTACCGTCATACAACCCCAGTGCCCCCTTGCTATAGCTGCCCTGTTGCCCCGGTGCTCCCATTAATGCCCTGTTGTGTTTCTTTATTTCATACCCAAAGGAGGTGTAACATGATGCCTTAACTGAAGCGCATGTATCGCTAACTGCAAAGTTTGTGATAGAAATGTATGCGTCCCACTGTAAAGCTTTCGTAAAAAGGGAAGACCGTCGCGGTAATAGTAAAAACACCTGTACATCTCATTTTTCTTTTCTTTCTGGTATATATATATATATATATATATATATATATATATATATATATATATATACCTCACCCACAGAGTTGCTGATTAGCACTGGCATATTGGCCTACAAATATCTTAATCTCCCAAGAGCATAAATCTATTATATTATGTATTGACAAAATACGAGGAAAGAAAGGTTGAGGGGGCCATACTTGGGGTGCCTTTTTTTTTGTCGCTGTTGGCCTTATTCATAGATAAAAAGTTATCCTCATCATGAACCAACATGTGCTATCTTCAATCACTTCTTCCCCTTCTGCTTTGCTACCGGAACACGCGTGCCTATTTGTCTGGCGTGGGATGCATTAACTCGCATCGGTAAGAGAATGAGCACAGAGAGATAGAGAAAGAGACGGAATTCTTGGCCAAAAAAAAAATTCTTTACAAGGCGTGATTCGAACCCGTGTACCCATAATCTGGCGCTGAGCGTCGCAACAACCAGGCTTTCAAAGTATGCTAGCGGAACATAGCATAGCCTTGTACTTTATACTTTAGCCAAGAGGTGGGAAAGGGAATTGAGGGTGAGGACAAACGTGAAGGTGACTCTGCAAAAGGGGAGGGAGGAGCGAGAAAGTAAAGCATAGCACAGAAAGAGAAATAGAGAAAGAAAGAGAAAGTGCAAGAAGAAAAGAGTAGAATACACATATACAACAGAGGGAAAAAAGATCAAGCATAATCATGCATTGTATAGCGCATAGTGAGGTGTGGGAAAGAGACAGGTGAGAGTATAAAAGACTAGCCAAGGGAGGACCTGCTAGGCGCTGACCAGCTCTGCCGGGAACCAGCCTTGAGCGACTTACTGCGCCATTTTTTTTCATCATAATAGTGCAAGAAGCGAGAGACAAGCACACGCCAGTGAAAGGACAACAGCCTTTTTTTTTTATACCCGAGTAATCGTCCTGAGGATTTACTTGTCTTTTTTTCTCGGAAACTGTACGCTTGTTTCTTCCTTATGTACTAATGCCATCTCAAACCAACAGCATGTGCACTGTTCATGACGTGTTGAACTATGCTACTTACGGCAATGCTTGAAAGGTTTGAGAGATAGGCGATATTTTTGTGTAGTAGAAATATGCCCCTTGTTGAGTGTAAGACCGTGGGTGTGTGAGGGTTTAGGGTGGTTATTTGGGGACAAAGGGGCAAGATAAGCCCGCAAAAGTGTAGGCTGTTATTAAGAATGCATTCCTTATGAAAAATTTGCCTAGAGAGAAAATAAGGACCGAAGATTGGGAACAATAAAAAGTTCATTTGGGTACAGATAGGCCCATCAGAGTGCAAACATTTATTAATGCACAGTTGGCTCATCGCTTTTGCGCTCAGAGTGAGATTACAATATGGAGCCCTCTCTTGTCTTAAGCCTGAGGAATTGTTTCCAGACCGAAGGTGAAGCGGCTCGCTGCACCACTTGCGAAACGCGGCAGTGCGTCTTCTGTGGCAAATAAACGTAGTACGCAGGCGCCAAAGCACTGCGATGCACGCTTCGATGGCTGATGTCGTGCCATAATGAGAACCACGAGAATCACGTGACGGTGAACACATCTTGCTCGTGCTCTGTCGTCAGATGTATCTCTAAGTGCTCTCGCAGAACTAGCTGACCATAATCCAAGCACCCAATTTCGACCAGCCAGTTATGAAACGGTGTGCTGTCGGAAAACATAAATGTAAAAGCTTTCTTCGGAATGTATATTGAGCACATCTCTCTTCCTTCACTAACAGGGAGGACATAAAAATTTAGTAGCGATAACACATCATTACCTACTATTATAACATTGCAATGGCATTCCCGTGACACTTCTGTTATGTGCTTTTGCATTATATAATTGGCCCTGCTCTGCAAATCTCAACCAGCACGTCAGCAATCCATTCTTTCATAAAGTCGTTATCACCGCATTTTGGTGTCCATCTGTGACAACTCGCTCTTTCTTGCGTGAAGCTCTCTTGATTGACCAAGCTATGCAATAACAACTAGCTTCTTGGGGCAGCCTCAGAGGCTGCATTTGCATGAATCGGTTAGTCATTCAGTGAAACCTGCGGTCTAATGCTGCCCTTCGTGCATGAAATCCAAGAATGACAATTTATGATGTGTTAGCATTTATCTTCCAGAAATAATACAGCAAATACTTTAACCCTCTTTAAAACAATCAACCCATAGTAAATAATATTCACCAGAAAACACACTATGACCAATGGTTCACTGTTCTAACCCAATAGCAAACAAACATTTTTCTGTATTTCAGTTATGCACAGATACCGCCTTTGATTACAAAGCAGCTATTTAACTACGCTTGGCAACTCCAAACTAACTCTTCTAACATACGCCAACACACTGCAGGACTATGGCCGGTCACAGCATCACTAGAACTCTACTGATGTAGTGTTCCAGTAGAGTTGCAGTGATGTTGGTACTGCTATGACTATGTTACTGACTAGCGGTATACAGTCCAGTACACTTTTGTGCCAGTTTTGCCTCACCTTCAGCCGGCTTTGGTCGTTCCGCTCATGGTGGACAAACAGTGTCGGAATCGAACCGAACAAGGAAATGTGGAGAGTGCCATTGAATGATTTAGCGCTGTTTGTTCAAGCAATAACTGTTAACAAGTACAAAGCTTTATTGCGGCATTATTCCGACTTGAAATGAACATTTCCTGTTTTCAGGCGGCGCCGTCAGTTCCTAGCGCGGGCAGTGATAAATGTCCGATCCTCCGACGAAATCACTTCGCTCCTGTCCCGTGCGTTCTTCGAAGGTGACGGTTGAGCGAACATCGTTGCGAGAACACCTGCGGACACAGGTGGCACTCAAAGGGCTTCGCTCCAGAGTGCGTAAGATAGTGGGCCATCAGGTTCCCTTTGAGAGAGAAGCGGCGGCCGCACACGGTGCACGAGAAGGGCCTGTGACCCGTGTGCGTCACCAGGTGCCGCCGCACGGCCGAGCGGCTGCTGAAGATTCGCTCGCACACACCGCACACCCGGGAGCTTATGGCCGGCCGCCCGCGCTTGGGTTTTGGCGGTGGCGTCACGGGCCTATCGGCGGCTGCCCTATAACGGGATAGTACAGGGGTATTACATCAAAAACTGAAGATTAAATGTGGCTCAAGACAGTGTTCATTTGAATAGTTTTATCCAGCCAGACAGATCTACACGTATGCTAGCTTGACAACTTAGCACATCGCTTCATTTAAATTGTAGTGCTAAATGGCAATTGTAGTGCGATAGGTGGCATTGCTATATGCCATCTATTGGCATTTAATTTGAAAAAAAAAAAACTGGCCGTATGTTTCGAGACCTGTTTAGACTCTTTGGCTCCGAAGCTACTTTTTAGTCGTCACCCTTTCTATCCTTGTTCTCATCTTTCCTGTTAAAGAAAACAATGCATCAACAGAAACATTCACCCCTGAAGAAGAGACCGAATGAGTCTTGAAACATAGCGCCAGTTTTAATATGAAAAACTTAAGACTAAACTTGGCTAAAAAATCTGTTTATTACATTATAGAAATACTGCCCGCGGGCAACGTGGTCGCCCTCGGACTTAATAGGAGGTATTCACTATAGTGTGCCAGAATGTGGTACACTATATATTTACTAAGCTCTTCCCGCCAGATGGCGCCAGCGAGGGCGCCGCCATCGTCGTGGTTCGTCAGCGATCTACCACATGACAGCGTTACTTTTCTCGTCGCTGCACCTCACTAACCCGTTTTCTTAGAAAAATATCAACGTTGCACGTGCCGTCGAGAACTTTGGTTTTGGGACCGTCGAAGACGTTCACGCGCGAAACCACACGTACTGCAGCTGCCGCGCCTTGCGGATGACGTCGCGTGAATACTTCCCTTTCTATACGGAACCTCGCAGTGACGTTCACAGCGACGTCAAGAATGTGCCTGGAGTGTCGATACTGTTCCTATCGCGATGAAATAAACAAAGACAAATGTTCACCCTGTGTCGCTTTCCGCGCCGCCCGCATCTTCGGAATCGCTGACGTCGTTTTTCTCGGCATCCACATTGCTGCTGCTGGACGCCGCGGAAGCCGCCGCTGTTGAATTATTCGCTTTGCTGGCCATAGGTTCTGCACAGGTAAATGAAAGGGTTATGGGCGACTGCGATGAAGGAACGCCAACGAAAAATATGTGGTTTCAGCCTGCGAAAACGAGAAGCAAAAGACGATATCAAGATCAGCTACGGGCTGTCCAGAAGGTCCACGGTGTCGCCATAAGGCTTGGCCTGAAGGTATACCGACGTGGACGCGGTCCACCAAGGTCTAAAAAGACCGGGATCCAGGACACTAATGAGGTTTTGTAAATTAATGAATGAACACTTCCTGTTGTTCGACACGCAGTTTTAAGAGGCCCACAGATTTATTTCCTCCACCTGGGATAACAGTCTTGACCTCCTTTATCGTTGCCGAGTGTGGCTTAGCCGCCAAAGTGTCGCGCTGCTCAGATCGAAGACACGGTAGGGATATTTCAATGAGGCTGGGTGAAATAACCCCCCCCCTCCAAAAAAAATATAAAAGTGTATTTAGATTCAGGTGCATGTTAAAGAATTCTGTTTGTCTACTATTAAACAGGAGTTTCCCGCTACGGCGCAACTCTTTATAACATGGTTTTCACTGAAAAAAGTTCGCCGCTCTTCAGAACGCGAACCTTCGACTTCAGTCTAGCCGAGCAACCAAAAGCGCAGCTTTCAAGCGGACGCTGTCATGTCGGCAAAAGTTCAGCGAGACCGGATATTTCACTCACAGCCTCACTCTATTCGATAATATATATATATATATATATATATATATATATATATATATATATATATATATATATATATATATATATATGTGTGTGTGTGTGTGTGTGTGTGTGTGTGTGTGTGTGTGTGTGTGTGTGTGGTGTGTGTGTGTGTGTGTGTGTGTGTGTGTGTGTGTGTGTATAATATGCGGGCACACGCAATTGCGGCGTGACTAGGTGCAGGTAGCTCACTTTTGCCTGGAGTTAAGACTACTTTTTGTGTTCTCAAATATTGTTTAATTGGATATGTTTGAGTAACTAGGTTTTGAAGGAGCGAGGATGGATAGAGGTTTCAATGAGAGGGTTGTGGATTGGTTTGTAAAACGTCCGATTAGACAGTTTACACTTTATATCTGTTAGGTATTGGCGTTTTTCTGCTAATTACGGGTGCCCGCGGGGTACAGAAGGGTACCACGTGGCAAGCTCGCTCGTGCGCCGGTGCACGCAGTGATTCTGGTGCTCCCTGGCGTTCCGCGTGCGAACGGCCATAGCATTTGCCACATCGTGCTTTCTCAGCAGGGCCGCAATGCTGATGGTGGCGGCTTTACGATGAACAAGTTTTGCTATCGGCCACAAAAACTATAACCGCTGTGACTGCTTATCGCTGTCATGAACCGGTGCGAGGGAAGCGTGTCGTTCGTACGCGGAACGTTGGGGAGCGCTGGAGACATGGTGTGCACTGGCGCGCGGGCGGATATGTCGCTTGGTATTTTTTTGGATTCCGCAGGCGTTTGTATTAAGCAGAAGGACGCTAATGATAACAGATATGAAGTTCAAAACTGTATATTCGGTCTTTTTGCAGACCGATCTACAACTTCCTCATTGAAATTTTTTATCCATCTTCGTTCCCTCAAATGTTGTTGATTGGACAGGTCTGGTTAAGCAATGTTTGAGAGCACAAGGAAAGTCAGTGACCTCCAGGCAACGGTGAGCAACATGCATTTGGTTGCGTCGTAATTGCGTGTTTCGGCACATTTTAAAACTCTGGCTAAAGTTACCTGGGACACACTGTGTGGGTATATATCATCATCATCATCAGCCTGACTACGTCCACTGCAGGAGAAAGACCTCTCCCATGTTCCGCCAGTTAATCCAGTCCTGTGCTTGCTGCTGCCAATTTATACCCGCAAACTTCTTAATCTCATCTGCCCACCTAACCTTCTCTCTCCCCCTAACCCGCTTGCCTTCTCTGGTAATCCAGTTACTTACCCTTAATGACCAGCGGATATCCTGTCTGCGCGCTACAGGCCCGGCCCATGTCCATTTCTTCTAATTGATTTGAACTATGATATCCTTAACCCCCGTTTGTTCCCTAATTCACTCTGGATATATATATATATATATATATATATATATATATATATATATATATATATATATATATATATACATATATATATATATATATATATATATGTGTGTGTGTGTGTGTGTGTGTGTGTGTGTGTGTGTGTGTGTGTGTGTGTGTGTGTGTGTGTGTGTGTGTGTGTGTGTGTGTGTGTGTGTGTGTGTGTGTGTGTGTGTGTGTGTGTGGTGTGTGTGTGTGTGTGTGTGTGTGTGTGTGTGTGTGTGTGTGTGTGTGTGTGTGTGTGTGTGTGTGTGTGTGCATAACACCTCGTGACACCATCAATCCCATCTGAAGCTGGAGGTCAACTATGAGATTACAAAGTTGTCTCACAGTGAACAAGCAAGCTTGGAAAGTGAACTTTGTAAGCCACTCCCTTCATTGTTTACCTCGCAGTTTTTTAACATGCAACACCTTACGGTAGAGAAGCCTTGTGAAGCCCCTCCATCGCGTCTACAGAAAACGCATGGAGGGGCTTACGAAGGGTATGCACTTGACATCATCCGCAAGAATCGCTAGCATCGGGGTCGCCATTTTTAAGGTGCGCGCGCTCGCCGCTCGCGCATAAAATTCGCTCTTCGTGCTGAATTCAAAATCCGCACAGCGATTCGGATGGTTACAGTCCTCCGAAACACTTTCTGCGCATCGAAACATGGACCGCACGACGGCGCGTATATAAACGGACGTTCAAAATGGCGCAGCGACGGTGTTGCCCTCTTGTGGATGAAGGCTCAGTGCATACCCACTATACGAGAGGTCGGCAACTTGCAGCCTGCAGTGCAGTATTATGTGGCCTTCGATAACGTTTTCTAATCCCTTTCCTTATCTATTCTTATCAGAAAGCCGAAACGTCACCTTTGACGTGTAACTCTCGCTTTCTTACCTGTGTTTGATAGCACCTTTTGTGACACGCTTACTGAAAATCAACGCGATATGCGATTCGGTTTCATAAAATAGTTATTGTCAATTAGCTGCAGTTTTTTTTTTTTTCTCTTTGCCTGCAAAACCCTCCTCCCGTTCTGATTGGCCGCCTGTCCCCCCGCTCTGTCGGCTTCATGCAAGTTGGCCCTCCGCCTTAAAAAGGGTGTATCTCCTATCTTTTTTTTTTTTTTGAACATTTCAAGTAAACACTCCGCATTCAGTTCATAATGTCACCGTGCACGCCAATCGCAAAGCGCGGCAGGGCCACAAACCGCGGGCGCACCGCAAAATTTAAAAAAAAATTCGTGCCCTCTCCGGGCATTTCGGTATCCCCAGCGTTGTCGTGGCGTCACTACCAACGTCTGGCGTTGAGAGCAACCGGGACCCGTTTGTGCGCTCGTGGGTACGTGCGGTCGCCACTCTTCCTCTTCGAAAGGTGAACTAGAAGAGCACACTCGTCCAAAAGAAGAAGAGGAGTCGACAAACGGATCGTAACGAAGCTTGTAGAGCGAAACTGCCGTTTTTGGATAATCAAATGCCTGTAGCTCCGCGGCATCGTTTCGAGGAATAGATCCTCTTCAAAATTAACAAACTAGTGGCCGCTATGCACTTACTGAAAACATTTGTTCAAGCGCCGATTGCATACGCTATGACGTGGAGAGTTTAGAGCGCGCACGATAGACTGCAGGCCCCGGCACATTCAGCTATAGGACCGCGTCTCCGCTTGAAGCACGATAGATGTCGCCATTACTCGTGCAAATATGCAGCGCACTTGCGCATTACGAACATGTTCTATTTTCACGGCTACGCGTTGGTTGGTTGTAGGCTGGTACACAGCTGCAACACCACGCCTAAAATTGACCTCTGGATGGTCTATGCGCCAGGTAGAGCGTAGTTGCCGAGAAGTTATGGTTCTCGGTTAATGAGGCTGCAGTAGGGGCTAGTTGGTACGTCTTCGGCGCACCAAACAGGCAGCGCATCAAAACGTAGGGTAATGTTTAAACGATGCGCGTAGAGACACTAAACCTCCGTTTGCTGAAACGTTGCGAACATGACTAGAGACGGCTGACCTTGGGTACACTGTACTTGCGGCTTCAGTGGTGCAGAGCAATGCTGGTAAACCGCCCCTTTCTCAACGCTTCAAGCTCGATGATAGTTATAGCGCGAGAGCGGGACGACGGCACAGAGACAAGAAGGACACGATTCTTGTCTCCGTGTCTTTCGTGTCCTTCTTGTCTCTGTGTCGTCGTTTTGTTCTCGCGCTATAACTATCTTCATGCCATACCAACTAGCCCAAGCTGCCACACTTCTAAGCTTCAAGCTAGTCGAGTTCGGTCGCGCTAGTGGCCTCGCCGACTTACCGACTGGCTGAGTCGATGAGGTGTCCGAGCAGAAGAGATGCCTCGCCGAATGAACCGCGCTGGCGCTTGGAGATTGGCTGGCCCAGCACACTGCGCGACATGGCACAACCCACTACAGGGTAGGGCCCACCAATCGGACTACGGTTTGGTAGTCCGAAACAAGACATGTGCTAAGTTAGATGTAAGACGGAAAAAGGGACCGTAATACGGTAATTCGTTTATTTGCATACAGCCGCAGGCATATTTTAGCTTTAGCGTGAAGGAATGGTACGCGGACGAATATTGTTAGTGGGTCTAGTCCATAGTAAAGGAGGAGCGGCGACAACAGCAACAGAGGTGGAAGAAGAAGAAGATTAACGTGCAGTACTGGCTGGCACTCGCCGTTCAGCTCATTGTAAATAAACCTCGCTTACAATCTCCGTAACAATACATGCCACATCACTCACATGGTACCAACGGCGGGAGTGTGATATGACATCAAAGTAAGATGAAATCAGAAGGGTATAAGAATAACCCAGACAGAACAGTCGGTGACGTTTGTGCTAAGCGATTCCGTGAAGTGAGCTATATATGCATCCGGCGATGCAGTTTACGAGTTCTGATGGTAGCGCCAGAACACACAGCCTAGCGAGTAGGCGCAACAAAACCGAGTCTTCTAATGCCTAGCCTAGCGAGTAGGCGCAACAAAAACCGACCTTGCACGTGCATATCAATTTTTTTTTAGTTGTGAGCAAGGGGGTCACGGCCGATTATGTAAGCGCCCAGGAAGCGTTCTTTGGAAACGTGCTAAAAAGGACACTGACGCTTCAGCGTGTCACTGTGTTGAGCGAGCGTTCCATTCTTTTAGTATCCCTGGTGGTCGGTACCAACAATTCTGAGGTGGCCCAAACAGCTTCGTCGCGCCCTCTGGTTTACTGTCGGGTGCCTATGGTATAGAAAGCACGTTTCTTGCTGTAAATGAATGCATCAAATATAATTGTATTAGGTACTAAGCTTAAGTTCACTCCATTTGTTGAATGGAGCGAACCGCTTGAAATAATTGTGCCAAATAAAAAAAATGAAGGACAGTCAAGAAATTATGACCGGGAGCTTTCCTCACGTGTTACGTACCCGCTATGCGAAGCGGGGCAGTGCTGCCGCGTCGCGGTTGCCAAGGTGACCGAAGGGCTAGTTGCCTCGCCTTTGCGGTGTGTAAGTAAATTCAAGCCACTAGACGTACTTCAACAAAATGAACACTTTATTAATTACCCGACACAGAATGTAATCGGGAAGTAATTTTAAAATGGGATGAAATATATAACACATACATCCCAAATCAATCGAATTTGGCAAACTCAGCTGTCTGATCTGGTCCAAAAATCAGATTGTCGTTATCGTAGTAGTGATAATTTCCCCTTTTTTTTTGTTTCTCACCTTCTTGCTCTTCATTTTTGTAATGTTTTCTTTCTTTTACATTATTTTTGTTGGTAAGCAATAGTGCAGTTACCGTCCATAGGATACTATGTTTTCTTGGCCCCTCCCCCGGTATGCGTATGTGCCATGGTATCCAGCCTACAAACAAACAAAAAACAAACGAACAAACAAACAAATACCCCCGCAGTATGTATGCGCCACAGTTAATAGGCGAACAAGAAAAAAAATAAAAATAATTGGCCCCGTCTCTGCATGTAATCTGCAAATGTCGTCGAAAGACGATAGTCTTGCGTGTGGAGAGAGTGAACAAAACATTTATTTGATGTTCTGCGCAAGAAAGTCGGTGAATGGTATTCCGGAGGCGCTGCGTTAGAGTGCCTCGAGCGTGCAGCGGAGGCAAACGAGCGCACCGAGGATGGATGGATGGATGGATGGATGCTATGAGCGTCCCCTTTATAACGGGGTGGTGACAAGTATGCCACCAGGCTCGACAAAAAAAAAAAAATTCTTTTTTTCCTTTTTTTTTATGTTGGCCTAATGCCTCTACTTCGATAAATTCTATCTTAATGGAAAAAAGGTAAATTTTCAGCTTAAGTTCTCTGCCATTTACGGCACACTGTCCATATTTTATTTTTCCAATATTTATTTTTGTCCTTTCTCTCTAATTTTCTGCCACCAATACTCTAACCGTCTCTTACTTATTTCAATCGCGGGTGTGTTCAGCTTTCCATTGTTGTCCCTAAAACCCAAGGCTTCCTGTAGGTTCGTGCCCAAACGTACACCTGGGTGGATATCTCCACATTCAATCAGAACATGTTCCGCCGTTTCCTTATCTTTCCCGCAGCATGTGCATTGTTCTTCTTCTTTACTGAATCTTGCTTTATAACTACGCGTTCTAAGGCAACCCGATCTCGCTTCAAACAGTAAAGCGCTTCCCCTTGAATTATCGTAAAATGCCTCCCTCCTTATTTCATTTTTGCCCTTTCGGTAGTTACTCAAAGCCGGTTTTTTCTCCATAGCTGCCATCCAGTAAATCCTCTCCGCCTCCCTGACTTTTCCCTTAACGCTCTTTGTTGACATATGGCTCACAATACCAGCCGTATATTTACTAGTGAGTCTTCTAGTTCTTTTTCTCCACTGTGTGTCCACGCTCTTCCTATACAAATAACGGAACACCTTCTCTGCCCATCTACTCTCCTTCATATTTCTTAGCCTTTCTTCGAACCTTATTTTGCTCTGCGCTTCCCTCGCCTCAAAACCGGCCCACCCCATATCGCCCTTTACAGCCTCGTTTGTCGTCTTCCCGTGAGCACCCAACGCGAGGCGTCCCACAGTCCTTTGATTTACATCCATTCCCGATTGCACCTCTGCCCTCATGCACACCACTGAGTTCCCAAAAGTAAGCCCTGGAACCATTACACCCTTCCACAGACCTCGAAGCACCTCATACCTATTGTATCCCCACAACGCTCTGTGCTTCATTATTGCCGCATTCCTCTTTCCTTTTGCTGCCGAGGCTTTTTCCTGTACCTCCATGTATCTATCACTCTCATTTACCCATACTCGAAGGTACTTGTATTCACTTACCCTCGGTATTTCTTGGCCTTGTATGGACACCGTCTGATCACAGGGATCATTGAATACCATCAAACCACACTTCGTTACACTGAATCCTAGTCCAAGAGCTTCACCTTCCCTTCCGCATATATTCGCCAGCTGCTGTATATCATCTCGACTGTCCGCAAATAATACGATATCGTCCGCATAAAATAAACCTGGAAGCTTCTGCTCAATCATCATGCCGCCCTGTTTGTGTGACAGATTAAAACCAATGTTGCTACCTTCTAGCGCTTTTTCCATACTCACCATGTACAGCATGAATAACAGTGGGGACAAAGGACATCCCTGTCTCAGACCGCTGCTAACCTCAACGTTCTCTTTGCTACGCATTCCTTCCCACTCTATGCAAACTGTATTTTCTCGGTATATCTCCCTCAAAAGCTGTATACAGTCGTCGCCCATGCCCATTCCTTTCAATATATCCCACAAAATTTCCTGATTAAAGGAACGGCATGGTACACACGAGCGCCATCTGGCATTTATCTTCGAAAACGAAGGAAGCTTTGCGAGCGTGCGGAGAAAGATGCGTGATAAGGCGTAGAACGCGCGGCGACGGGTAGGTGCCACTACCATCTCGTCTTAGCAAAGCGTTGGAAGCACTTCGCGTTCCGTGCAAGCGTTGCGTGGTAAGCGCAGCGTGCTAAGCGCTACGGTCTTTAAAATTACTTATGTATACGTTTTCTAGTAAGAGATGCATATGCAGAATATATGCGTGTTGTTATGGTGCCCTAGACATGCGCAATAATTGCTTTTTAATTGACCATTGCACAAGCATGAACGCTCAACCTTGAGCAACCTTGGTGGTCGCTGCGAATGGGGTCGGCCGTTTCAAGTACCCGATGCCGGTGAGAGTGGACAAACAGACAAATGCACAGACAGACAGACAGACTAAAATTTATGCGTCGAAGGTCCCCAAGAAAGACTATCGTCTTTAAAAAAAAAAAAAACGCCAGGCCTGCGCGAAAGGCGCAGCACAGTCACAGCGAAATCTGGAAGAGTGGCCTTTCAGAGCTTTTTCTATACACTCATTGGGCAACCGCTGCAAGCATAGTTGCTCAATGCCCACTACGGCAATATAACAATTTTAGGGTAGTAGGCCGGCATTCGCTACGCCATTTTTCGTCATTATTCTGAGAAGTGTGGTATCCGCTAAACTATTGCAAGAAATTTTGTGCCAGTTGTTCATGCAGTGGCTGACGACGATGGGGGAATTATGCCTGAACTGGGTATGTGCCACGGTTAATAGGTGAACAAAAACAAGCTTTTGTAATGGGGTCGAGTATCGGACGACCCAATCGTTACGCTATTCGCATTGTGCGACGACTGTTTGGTCTTTCGCTGTTTAAAAACGCTTTATAAGTCGTATTAGCGTGATTCTTTCCCGAAAAGAAGCCTGCGTAAGGCAAGTTTGCCAAAAAGTCCCAAGCACCGGCGTAGTTCAGTGGAAAATAAAAAAAAAAACCGGCGTAGCTCAGTGGTAGAATACTGGGCTGGCACCCAGTGGATCCGGGTTCGAGCCCCACTGTGTGTGTTTTTTTTTTGTATTTTCGCGTGATGTGGTTACGGACATCGGCGGCGGCGGCGGAAAACTACGGCGCTGCGCGAGACCAAAGTTGTGACTTCATAACAGCTTTCGCTGTAAAATGCGTCTGTCGAGGCAAGGCAAGGAGAAAAGGGAAGACGATCGAGGTGGCTAGTTCTTGGAACGCCCGAGAGGCTTTGCTCCTTCCCTTCAATGTTGATATTGTAAACGAGCAGAAACCGTGCAGCACTTTTCCACAGAATGCCGTTGGTATCGAAATTTAAGACGAAGATTTGTGACACTGCCTTTTCAAAAACATGGGCTGTCTGAAACGGTATTACTCTCCCTAAGGGCGTCAGCACTTGGTCCGTGCAACAGGGACATTTATGGAGTGGTCTATAATTATATAGTATGATAGTTTCGTACAATAACCTAGAGCGGTAGCTGTCGCAGCGATCGTTATACCACCATGTGAATGTAACCGTGACATCCTGCCGGTACACTGCTGGACAAACGGTGCACGCACCAGCGAAAACACAGTGGTGACTGCAGTAGGCACAGTATCTTTTGTCTATTGCACGAACGAAACTGAACATCAGACACTGCATCGCCATACTTCCGCGAAGTACGGGCTCTGCTGAAATGCTATATAAGAATGTTGAAGCGTGTTATGTTGTGTACTGGAATGGGGTAGTGCGTGATCTGGCGCCTAAGGCATGACTCTTTTTGCGATATTGGCCAGCGGTGCTGGAACACACCCTGTACTACTGTGTCGCCACCTGTCGCCGCTCCTGAAGTAATTTATGGTACGCTGAGATATAAAGCCTCCGAGATCGGTAGTTGCCGTGCTGGACGTGTGTGGGCGGGGGAAGACTCTCCAATTGCTACCGTCTGTTCCTCATAACGCGTCGGCCGAGTTCAGCATGTGCACGAAATGCTCGGTGTTTGCAGTAAACGCTGCATTCATCACCCTGAGTACATTGCGGATAACTTATAGTTACGTTCCCGCACTTTGGCGCCTCTTTTGTGAGTAAAATGTCTAAATACAAAGGACAGTATTCGTCATCAAGTATTTTCCTTTTTTCTATCAAAAATGTTGCAACTACTCTTCTGGCTCATGCAGATAAGTGGTGGTCGTGTAACTCACTCGGTATCTTTCAAGACCCCCTCGTTTATTTCATCGCATGAGTTTATTAAGTTAGCTTGATAGTTAGGCAAGGTATATATGCGTAGAATGAACAGCCAAGTGCTTCTTTACGTCGTCTGTAATCAAAAACAGTGAGCATGCAAACGATCCGGGTCGCTGTTCTGCAATAGGAGTTGTGCAAGCTTGGACAGTGCAGAAGCAATTTTATTAATACGATTATTGCATCCGAATGTGTTGGATTCTTTAAATCTTGCAATTACTGTGAGTTACAGTCCAGCTTTGGGACTGCACTCAAACGGCGATATAAGAAACCTGGACAGAAGGAACTATTAGTTATAGTAAAGTAAATGAAGAATACTCTTGATATAGATGTAGTGTTAATAAGTTACCCTATTGAATTTTTTTGGTTATAACAAACTTCTTTATGTCAAAGATGCAACTTTGTTATAACGAAGTTTGGGTTTATGTTACTCAATAACTGCACAAAGCTTCGCAATGCAAATTTAAACTATGCACGCCGGGCTCACCGTTCAATTATGGCGTTTACTGGTGGCGTGATCGCAAAAGTGACCACCGTTCTCCCATTCCAGTGCAGTGTTACAATTACTCAAATAAATTGAACAATATTTTGTGTTTTGTGTTAATGGGCAACTTGTCAAAGCTGCACTTTTGCTGCCACTAAATACATATCCTTTTATTCCAGGTCAAGTAATTTTTTTTTAATGATCCAGTACATTTCGCTGGTCCAGGTGCGGCGATGGCGCAGTGGTTAGAGCATCCGCATCGCATGCAAGAGGTCCGTGGTTCAAATCCCGGTGCCGCGCAGTTTCCAACCGGATTTTTTTTTAAAATCCGCGTGTTGAGGAACTGCAGTAAGAGGCCTGGGGTGCGGCCTCACCGGCAACCACCGCCGGGAACGCACTCCCTCACCAGAGAAGAATTGGCCACCCTGGTGCACTATCTGGCCACTACCTCCCACATGCATACGTCAAATAATTCACGGCCCTCAGTCCCCAGCAGCTGCGAAGCAACTGACCACGGCGGCGGTCAGATCTGCAACGCTGCAGAGGGTGCTAAGAATCTCTGGATCCGGACAGGCCGCCATTGGAACCTGAACTTAGCAACGTTTAACCTAGAACCTTCTCTAGTGAGGGAAGTCTAGCTGTACTATTCGAGGAGCTAGAGGGTGTTAAATGGGATATAATAGGGCTCAGTGAGGTTAGGAGGACAGATGAGGCCTATACGGTGCTACAGAATGGGCACGTCCTTTGCTATCGGGGCTTGGCAGACAGAAGAGAAATGGGAGTAGGGTTCCTAGTTCACAGAAACATAGCTGGCAACATAGAGGAATACTATAGCAATAATGGAAGAGTGGGAGGTATCGTAATTAAACTGAATAAGAGATACAAGATGAAGGTGGTACAGGCTTACGCGCCTACATCCAGTCATGATGACGCTTCAGTTGAAAGCTTCTATGAAGACGTGGAATCGGCAATGCGTAAGGTAAAAACACAGTATACTATAGTGATGGGCGACTTTAATGCAAAGGTAGGGAAAAAGCAGGCTGGAGACCAGGCAGTAGGAGATTATGGCATCGGTACTAGAAACGCCAGAGGAGAGCTACTAGTAGAATTCGCAGAACGCAATAATTTACGGATTTTGAATACCTTCTACCGAAAACGAGGAAACCGCAAGTGGACATGGAGCCTTAACGGCGAAAATAAGAACGAAATAGACTTTATAATGAGTTAACACCCAGGAATCGTGCAGGATGTGGAAGTGGTTGGCAAGGTACGATGCATTGACCATAGAATGGTACGGTCTCGAATTCGCCTAGACTTGAAGAAGGAACGACAGAAACTTATACGCAGGAAGCCAATCAATGAGCTAGCACTGAGAGGGACAGTACAGGAATTCAGAGTGTCGCTGCAGAACAGGTACTCGGCTCTTAGTGGGGAAACCAACCTTAGCGTAGATACAATGAATGATAATCTGAAGAGTATCATTACGGAGTGTGCAGTGGAAGTTGGAGGCAGGGTAGTTAGACAGGACACTGGCAAGCTTTCCCAGGAACCGAAGAACCTAATTAAGAAGCGTCAAATCATGAAAGTGTCAAGTACAACAGACAAAATAGAACTGGCAGAGCTTTCGAAGTTGATTAATAGACGTAAGGTATGCGATGTAAGAAGGTATAACATGGAGAGAATGGAACACGCTCTGAAAAACGGAGGAAGCGTCAAAGCAGTGAAGAGAAAACTTGGAATAGACAAAAGTCGGATGTATGCACTAAGGGACAAAGAAGGCAAAATAACTACCAATATGAATAGGATAGTTAAAATAGCGGAGGAGTTTTACAGAGATCTGTACAGTAGCCTAGACAACCACGACCTTAATACTATAAGAACTAGCAGTAACCTAGATGACACCCCACCAGTAATGATAGAAGAAGTCAGAAAAGCTTTGGAGAGCATGCAAAGAGGCAAAGCTGCTGGTGAGGATCAGGTAACATCAGATCTGCTGAAAGATGGAGGACAGATTGTGTTAGAAAAACTAGCCACCCTGTTTACGAGGTGTCTCCTGACGGGAAGAGTACCATAGTCTTGGAAGAACGCTAACATCATCTTAATACATAAGAAAGGGGATGACAAGAACTTGAAGAATTACAGGCCGATCAGCTTGCTCTCTGTAGCATACAAGCTATTTACAAAGGTAATTGCTAACAGAGTAAAGAAAACATTAGAATTCAATCGACCAAAGGAACAAGCAGGATTTCGAACAGGCTACTCAACGATTGACCACATTCATACTATCAATCAGGTAACAGAGAAATGCTCAGAGTATAACCAACCACTATACATAGCCTTCATAGATTACGAGAAGGCGTTTGATTCAGTAGAAATATCAGCCGTCATGCAGACACTGCGGAATCAGGGCGTAGATGAAGTATATATAAAAATTCTGGAAGAAATCTACAAGGGATCAACTGCTACCATAGTGCTTCATAAAGAAAGCAACAGAATACCAATCAAGAAGGGTGTAAGGCAGGGGGACACAATCTCCCCAATGCTATTTACCGCGTGCTTATAGGAGTTTTTCAGAAGCCTAGAATGGGAACAGTTAGGGATAAGAGTTAATGGAGAGTACTTTAGTAACCTGCGCTTCGCCGATGACATTGCATTGCTGAGTAACTCAGGGGACGAATTGCAACTCTTGATTACGGAGTTACACAAGGAGAGCAGAAAGGTGGGTATTAAAACTAATCTGCAGAAAACGAAAGTAATGTACAACAACCTCGGAATGAAGCAGCGCTTCGAGATAGGTAATAGTGCACTTGAAGGAGTAAAAGAATATGTCTACTTAGGGCAGGTAATAACCGCTGAGCCGAACCGCGAGATTGAAGTAACTAGAAGAATAAGAATGGGGTGGAGCACATTCGGCAAGCACTCTCAAATTATGACAGGTAGATTGCCGCTATCCCTCAAGAGGAAGATATATAACAGCTGTATCTTGCCGGTATTTAGCTACGGAGCAGAAACCTGGAGACTTACAAAGAGGGTTCAGCTTAAATTGAGGACGACGCAGCGAGCAATGGAAAGAAAAATGGTAGGTGTAACCTTAAGAGACAAGAAGAGAGCAGAGTGGATTAGGGGACAAACGGGGGTTAAGGATATCATAGCTGAAATAAAGAAGAGGAAATGGACATGGGCCGGGCATGTGGCGCGTAGACAGGATAACCGCTGGTCATTAAGGGTAACTAACTGGATTCCCAGAGAAGGCAAGTGGGTTAGGGGGAGACAGAAGGTTAGGTGGGCAGATGAGATTAAGAAGTTTGCGGGTATAATTTGGCAGCAGCAAACACAGGACTGGGTTAACTGGCGGAACATGGGAGAGGCCTTTGTCCTGCAGTGGACGTAGTCAAGCTGATCGTGATGATATATATATATATATATATATATATATATATATATATATATATATATATATCACACACCACCTTCTCTTTATGTTTCGCGGGCTTTCTTCACAACGTGGAAACAATAACAGCGAAGTGCTCTACATCTCAGTGTTCATATTTTGGGTTTCCGGTCCATAATTTTAAAAAATAGGTAAATAAGAATGAATAATTACCAGTATGGGGAGAAATAAAGAATAGCTTGAGTACCTACAGGCTAGTGCGAGTAGTATTCGTTTGGTTCAATTCGCCTCCTAAGTGCCTTTCACTTTCAAATTCTTGGTTCAAGTTATGTGGGACACCCGGTATATGCGAGAGTTACATAAATGAAAAAAAGACTCAAAGGACTTTTTTTTTTCTATTAGAGTAAACTATACATGAACTTCAGTATACGAAACGCGGCACTTAACGTTTAATTTCCCTAGGCACATTTGAAATCGTCCTCTCCAAACAGTAGTAAATTTTGTTATCTCCTTCGTCGCTTCCCAATTTTTCCTCTCTCCTCTTCAGTGTCTTGAAGGAACAACAATTATTTCCGTCTTTTTTTCACAATGTCCGGAGCTACAATCTCTTTGATGAAGACAACTGGCAAGCTTCCAGCCAGTTCGATAGTATTTTTTTTTTTTCGCGTACAGCCCCGTAAATAAAGAGTTCGACATTCGTGTACGCACAGCGCACGTCCCGACACCGGCCAACGACTTCCATCACCCCGAGAGGACCGCCGTTATACAAAAGCCTGTAAAAAAGAAGAAGAAAAGGAACACGCATTACGGCGACGAGCGGACGTCACAGGGGGGCGCACCGAAGGAAGGAAGAGAGGCGCGGCTGACGGGCGGGTTCATCGGCCTCGCCTGCCCTACTGGCTCTGATTTGCACCGGCTGCGCGCACACACCAGAGGGCAGGGAGCGGCTCTTCTGGGGTCAGCAGCGAGGGAAGACTTGACCCCTCGCCCTCCGAAAGTTATCCGCTGGCTACCGCCGCTGCGGCGTAGCGGGAACCTCTCGCGAGCGTTGTCGTGCGGCCGCAACAAAAAACCGACGCACCCGCCAGCTGTCGGCCGATCTGCAGGTGCGGCGCGTCCCTCGCAGCACACGCGCCACCCTTTTGTGTGAAATCGCTTCGGCCATTGTATAACCGGCTCTCGCTCGATTCAACCCTCTACGTTGTTATTTTCAAAAACAAAAAAGCAAGACGTCCGCGGAGCCGTCAACCTGAACGGCGTCGGCTAACGCTGGCATACCTGCGGATGGTGGTGGCGAATAAAGTGCCTGAATACGCGAAATACAAGCAAACGTTCACGAAGTGGTGTTCATTGGCCAGGATCAATCAAAGCTCAATCAAATTTGTCGAAGATAGCACGAAGTGCCGACAGCCTCTACAACGTGCACTGAAATTCGACTTCCTGGAGCTGCTCGACGGCTTTCGGAGGACAGTCCGAATCGTTACTGGCGCCACGTTAGGCTTGCTTCCTGTTTGGACGAAATAAATAAGTTCACGCTAAACACTAAAGATAAAGGCTTTGTAAGACAGCAAACGAAATAACGCTCGTTCCAAGCACTTGGCATGGCGTGTACTTCGATGCATTTTGTAAGCTTTTAGCGATGTAACCGTGAAATCCCCAAAGAGCTAACGGGTGTCTATATTTTGTTCGGGACCACGCAATAAGGACCGTAACATAGTAACCACATTTAAAAAATGGCCATTCCGAGCTTACACTTTATTATTTATTTATTTACAAAATACTGCAGGCACATTTAAAGGCCTTAGCAGGAGGGGCAAGATCATAACATTGCACACAGGTGTAAAACAGCAAGGACAATAAAGAGATACATCATATACAAAAGATACAAAAACATAGGTCATGGTTAAATACGCTCAAGTGCCTCTACAGAGCCGGTTAACGATTGAGGTAGGCAGTTCCAGTCGTTTATGGTTCGAGGAAACTTAGGTACGACTTTACTGGGCTTTTGAAAAGTAGTTTGAATGGAGTTGTTGAATGGAGCGGCGCTTCTCAACCACTCTGGCCACCACTGCACTTGACTCTTGGAAGGTACACACTCAATAAAAGGAAAATTACCAGAAGACAAGGCTATTCAAGGACATGCAATAACAGGCGAAATCTAAAGATAAGTAGGGATACTTAAACCAATTGCTGAACCCAATAGCATTCTCAATTATGCAAACAAAAAAGTTTTAAAAAACTTGGAGCAATCTTCTTTTTTTTAAGTGCGAGATTATCGGCTGTGTTTATTTTCATACATGCAGGGAGGAAGGCAAATCAGCTAATCCTTGAAAAGTCAAAACAGCGATGACGCCGGTACCAAATAATATATATTGCCACAAGTTGTCTGGCACATTGTGTACTCACAGGCCAGTTCCTGTTTTTGTATATTCCTCCACAAGTAGGCAAGGAAAGCGCGCACTTAAACGCTAAACTGCACGTGTCACAGTACCACGAGCTGAAGAAAACTG
Organism: Rhipicephalus microplus; assembly: GCF_013339725.1. Lineage (NCBI taxonomy): Eukaryota > Metazoa > Arthropoda > Arachnida > Ixodida > Ixodidae > Rhipicephalus > Rhipicephalus microplus. The sequence continues at coordinate 108,596,753 of NC_051166.1, read as the reverse complement.
GCGGCTCGTAGAATGACCGGCACGAGACAAAAAGGGTTGAAGAGAATGTCGACGAAGTTTGTAGGAGGGAGCCTAGGATATTCTGGTTTAACAAATTCCTCTGCACTTTTCACGCTTTTTAAAGGAACTTTATTATTGTTCTTATCTAATCTCTCCTTTCTTTATCAAGCTTTGTGTGAAAAATTTTCATTACAAGGTACAGTTTGGCCAAGCCCTTTTGTGTGTATGAGCCAAGATCTAGGCGACAAGACAAGACAAGACTTCTTCGCAAGTTGAGTAGCTTGAGTTAACGGGTTAAGGTTCGTCCTAAGTAAACAGTTGTTTTAAATGAAGGCGCTGTATTTTATGGCTACTATATATATATATATATATATATATATATATATATATATATATATATATATATATATATATAGATATATATGCTTGTGGAATTGGCTTAATTGTCTTCATGCATGCGTTTTGTGCTTGCAACGTTCTTGCTAATTTCAGTTTCTTTTCTTTCATGGGCAATTTAATTTCATTTTTTACATATTATTCCTGAAGAACTAAGCTCACATTGGCGTTCGCTACGTGTTATTGTCATTAACAGAGATGATCATCATCATTATCATTTTCATCTTAACAGCCATAATATAAATAAATAATTTATTTAACGTGACCAAGAACAAACAAACGGTATTTTTGCTGGCACACGAGAAAAAGGCCTAGTAAAAACAACAGAAGAACAACAGTTTAAAGAGAAAATACAGAGCTAATACAGCAAACACGTAAAAACAAAAGATCAGGACAAGAGGGCAAAAGAAAGTAAAAACGCAGTGCGATAAAAACATTAGGACCAGGCTAAGTACAATCACGTGCAATAATGTGCAACGTTTTCTGTAAGACAAAGCATTAGCACATATACACATTGCGCTAAACTGTATTAAAACACTGCAAAATTCACAGGAATACTATGACTGTGAGCTACACAAAAACCATCACGAACAATAAAATAAATATTGTAACGGCTTCTAGTATTGTGGAGAGTAGGGTGTTGGCAGAGGTTGGCAGGTAAATGAAAAGGAGCATGTCACTTGATGTCACTCTATTCTTTTACGGGAATTCGAAGAGTAATACAACTAAGCAGGTCAAGGAAGCTTACAAATTACTTTAAAATAGCCTGTTGTCGTGATCCCACCGCTGATCACCAGTTGTCGCGATCCCGGGGTGCTGTGGTAGCGTGGTGTAGCTTCGGGTTGAGGAAACGACCGCTTACAAGATGGGGATACGAAAAACAAACAAGGTTTATGGCACTATTTACAAATATTTACAGCATGAGGTTAAGAGTTCACAAACCACGAGCGTGGTGGTTAAACCTTTAGTTGGTTCAGAGCCTTCACAAACTACGAACGTGGTGGTTGAACCTTTACTGGGTTCAGAGCGCCGTCCTGCACTCTGCGGCGCCGTTATAAGCCCTGTCGGGCTCCTCCTTCTTCAGTCGAACACCAATCACATACACACAACAGGTGAGGGGTACGAGCAGGCACGGCGCACGTGAACAGCCAATTTCGAGTCAAGATCACTGCACTTAAAGGTGGCGCCAGAGGGGCTCTTGCTCGTCGTGTGTGTCACTGGTCGAGGGATCCCAAGCTTCGGACAGCAGAGATCAAACGGTCCGCCAACCTCTCTGCTCAATTAGCAGGGCATTTTGTGGCGGCGGTCGCCGTTTCTACAAAGGAAGACGCTGTCTTTGTTGTCCCCTCTGGAACGGCTTACCGCTTCGTGGCGACGTGACGTCTCATCCGCCGGCTAACAGTGACAATACCTGGCGGGCATAAGCATTCGGCGAGTCGGCTACTTGTTTGAGGGTCAAAAGAGCGCCGCTCCCCCGTCAGATCTCGACGCTGGTTCCAAGAAAACCTGGGTTCCAGGCGTGGGAACGCGGCCCGGCTACGCTTCTCAGCGACAGCATGGCGCCTACCGATGGCGGTCGTAACAGCTTCCCCCTCGCCAGATGAGTCACGGAGGGCAGCGGTCAACACTGCTGCTCGCAGGGACGACGAAAGGGTCAGTAGTTGAATGCCAAGAACTGGCCTTCGCTTGTGGCATGGTCCGGGTGATCGCCGAATCTTCGACAGCATCTCTGATACTCGACCACATGTACAAGTAAGCACTCGGCCCCCTTCGAACAAACCAAGCCAAAAGAGGGATAGCAAACCAATTTTAATTACTAGCTTTAACAAAAGCTCACACTCAGAACTCTCAGGATTCACTTGTGCTGAGAAATCAAACGTGCTACCTTAAAAATTTGCATACGATGCACGAAAAAACTAAAATATCAATTTTGTTACACCAAGAGCACTCCAGAATGGTTTAGAAAGAGCGGCTGAGCGCGTCCGCGTTTCCATTCAATTTGCCTTTTTTATACTTAATATCAAAATGATATTGCTGAAGAATCAAGCTCCACCTCAAAAGGCGACTGTTCTTCGATGTCGCAGTTTTCAGCCAGGTAAGGGGACAATGGTCTGTTTCTACTGTAAATTTAGCACCTCCGAGGTAACACTGCAACTTATGAATGGCCCACACAATGCAAGCGCACTCCTTTTCTGAAGCGCAGTACGCCATCTCACGAGAACTCAATTTCCTGCTCAAATAGAGCACGGGATGTTCTTTACCATCGTCATCCTTCTGACATAGAACGGCTCCTAGACCTCGATCGCTAGCATCACATTGGACCGTGAATTCGCGGTCGTAATCAGGAGCTTTCAAGACTGGACGGCTGATCAATGCTGCCTTCAGTTTTAAGAAGGCGGTTTCTTTCTTTTCATCCCAGGCCACCTTCGTAGGCTCTGTCCCGCGGAGAGCATCGGTGAAAGGACTTGCCAACGTGGAATAATCTCGGATGTAATGATTGTAGTAGCCTGTGAGTCCTAGAAACGCCCTGACGTCGGTCTTTGTTATTGGCCGGGGATAGTCAGCTACTGCTGAGATCTTTAGCTCGCAGGGTTTCCTGAAACCTTGTCCTACGTTGTGACCTAAGTAGTCGACGGTTGCTCTCGCAAGACAACACTTCTCAGCCTTTACGGTAAGCCCTGCTTGACGCAACCGGCCGAGCACCTCCCTTAAATGCATCAAATGATCCACCCAGGCATCGGAGAATACAGCGATGTCATCCAAGTAAGGTACAGCAAAAGCCTCGCAGCCCTTTAAAACCTTGTCCATAAGGCGGGAAAAACAAAACGGAGCATTTTTGAGACCGAAGCTCATCATAGTGGGTTGATAGCTGCCCGCGGGAGTAACGAAAGCTGCGTATCGGCTGGCTCGCTCAGTGAGCGGCACTTGCCAGTAACCTCGAGTAAGGTCCAACGTAGTCACGTAAGCTGCTCGACTAACCTGTTCCACCCTCTCTTCAATGTTCGGAATCGGATACACCTGATCCTTTGTGAGAGCATTTAACTTTCGATAGTCAACTACAGGTCTCGGGTCTTTGCCCGGAGCTTCTACCAAGATCATTGGAGAAGCATATTCGCTCTCTGAGGGTTTAATTACTCCTAACTCCAGCATGCGCTTTACTTCTTTATCGAGAATATCTTTCTGTCGTGGAGATAAACGATAACAATTGGACCTCACGGGTTCCTCGGAAGTCAACTCAATGTCGTGCTCAGTCAAATCAGTCCGACCCGGCTTGTCAACAAAGCAGTCGTCAAACTCTCCTATCAGCCCGCAAAGATCCGAAAGCTGGGATTCTTTTAGTTCCTTTCTTTGCTTAGTTTTATTAAGGAGTTTTTTAGCGCTGCCTTTCCCTCCATTTAGACAAACAAAGTTGTCCTCCATCTCCTCAGGAAGATTCAGGGTCATATTCACCACAGCCTCTCTTTGCACATAAGGCTTCATTAGGTTGCAATGATAAATGCGTACCTCTTTACGTCTACCTGGAATTTTCACTGCGTAGTTGGTCATAGATAGCTTTGCAACTACTTCCGCAGGCCCTTCCCACTGTACTTCGAGCCTGTTCTGCCTTGACGCTTTTAACAACATGACCCGGTCCCCTATATTGAAAGTTCGTTGACGAGCTGTTCTATCATAGTAAACTTTTGATCGGGCCTGGGCTGACTTCATGCTGACCTCCACAAGTTCTTTGGCCTTATATAGCCGCTCCAGTAGATTGAGAATGAACTCTACCACGGTCGGATCTTCTCCGTGTCCTTCCCACGCTTCGCGCACCATTCTCAAAGGTGAGCGCAATGACCGACCGTACACCAACTCGGCGGGGCTAAAACCAGTGGATTCGTGGGGTACCGTCCGCAAAGCAAAAAGTGCCGCTGGGAGGCATGCATCCCAGTCTCGTTTGTTCTCGTAACACAATCCTCGAAGGACGCGCTTCAGGACGGAATGCCATCTTTCTACGCTATTGCTCTGAGGGTGATGAATAGAGCTGTGCACTATTTTTATGCCACATCGTTCGAAAAAAGAGGTCGTGAGGACACTAGTGAATACGCTGCCCTGGTCACTCTGTATCTCTGTAGGAAACCCTACTCGCGAAAAGACGGACAACAGGGAATCCACAACACTCTGTGACGTAACCTCACGCAGTGCCACTGCCTCAGGAAATTTAGTGGCTGGGCATAACATAGTTAGAATGTAACGACATCCTGTCTTTGTCACAGGGAGTGGTCCCACTATATCGATCACTAACCGTTGAAACGGCTCGGTAATGATCGGCACTAACACCATAGGTGCTTTACACTTATCCTGCGCCTTTCCAACTCGCTGGCATGTGTCGCACGACCGCACAAAATTTTCCACGTCTTTGAAACAGCCAGGCCAGTAATACTCTTGTAATAGCCTCAGCTTAGTTTTTCTGTGTCCAAGGTGACACGCCCACGAACTGCCATGTGAAAGTTGAGCAGATCTGCGCGATATTTCTGGGGAACGACTAGTTGGTCTCGTTCCACTCCGCGCTTATCCCTGTATGAGCGATACAACACGCCATTCTTCAGATGGAAAGAAATATTTTTCCTGGCCTGTTTACTCGTTCTTTGGCGCTCTCTAATCTCCTGAATGGTGGCATCCTCTAATTGCTCAGTGGCCAAGTTATCCCTGTTTGCACTCAGAAGTAAAGTAAAGCTATTTGATGCTGGTGGCAGTAACGCACACTCAAGTTCATTATCACGAGATTCCTTCTCCGGATGACCGATCTCTGGGGCCTCGCTGCCACGGTTGCCTGAAATGTCTTCCTCTGTTTGCACCACTGTTACGTCATGCGCTTCCTCAGTACTATCTGGCTCCGAGGATAGCTGAGTTGCCAATTTTCGCACCTTCGAACGGGTTAACGCTTGAACTACCCTGTCACCGAAGAGAATGCCCTTCTCTCGCAATAACATATCCGATTTGTTTGAGAACAAGTACGGATAAAATTTAGGGAGTTTTTCTGAAACTGCTGCCTCAGTTGTTAGTTTACCAAAGGGGCCCTCAATTACAACGGTTGCGACAGGCAAGCATACGCTCTGCTCTTCCACCACCTGGCGGATCCACGAGCACTGTCCTGTGTAGTCGGATGGTGACACAAACGACGGGTGGACAACATCCATTGTTGCTGCCGAGTCACGCAGCACTTTGCATGGCTTTCCATTCACCACCAGGTCATGCATGTAAGGCTCCAGTAACCTCATGTTTTCTTCGCAGTCACTGACAAATGAAAACGCCATCTTTTCCTTTCGGCAGTTCGCGGCTATGTGACCAGTCTCATTACACTTGAAGCAAGTGAACGGTTTCTTAACCTCAAAAGCATTTTTCGCTTTTCCCGCGTTTTGCCCTTTTTCGCCAGGTTCACCATCGTCCTTCTTTTGAAATTTGTTAGAAGAAACACTTCTTTCCCCTTTTTCATGTCGAGAGCTCGAAAAATGTTTTACGTAACCTTTACTTGAATTTGGCTTGGAATTGTGGGCTCCATCTGCACCCAGGTTATTGCTAAAATATCGTCGCGACGCATACTCCTCCACGAGTTCAGCAGCTGTCGTCGCAGAACTTATGTCACCCCGGTCCAGTAACCAGTTTTTTTCCTGCTCTGGGAGACAATTCAAAAACTGTTCTAATAGAATTCTCTCTACTACAGCGTTCTTGTCACTGTATGACTCTGTGCTCTTAAGCCATTCTGTCAAATTCGCTCTCATTTTGTACAAAAGTCGGGATAGCTCTCGCTTTTAGACTTTCTAGCGCCCCTAAATCTTTGTCTAAAGGCCTCTGCGCAAAGTCTATACTTTTTTAGAAGGCAAGCCTTGACCTTCTCATAGTTGTCTGCGTCCTCCTTGCTGAGTCGCGCAACAACCTCTGCTGCCTCGCAGGGCAGAACCGTGAGTAGCCTTTGGGACCAGGTGTCCTGCTCAAACGACATTTTCTCACACATCCGTTCGAAATTTGCCAGGTACAGACCAATATCCCCTGACACCACGTATGGCTGGATGTACTTAGACATCTTGAACTCGGCCTCCCTGTGGGGAAGAGCTATCATTTCCTGGGGACTGCTACCCGACCTCTTTCCCAACTCGAGTTCTAGTTTACGCATCTCGATTTCATGCGCTTGTCTTTGTGTTTCACGCTCTCGGTCTAAGCGACGTTCCTCTCTCTCAGATTCCCGTCTTTTTGTTTCACGCTCTCTTTCGCGCTCACGCCTCTCTTCCTCCTCCTTCTGCTGTCTCTTTCTCTGACTGATGAGGTCCCATGCTTCACTGAGCTCCTCATCCTCAGCCCCCAAATCATTAATGACTTGTATGATTATGGGTTTCCGTGCCAAACCCTTTGTATTGATCCCCAATTCCTCACACAACAGCAACAAGTCCGGCTTCTGCAGCTCCCGTAAGTTCATGATCGTACTGAGTGCTCGCTACTTCCAAAATAACTTTCCGAAACGGCGAAACTGAGTCTTTCGGCAAAGTTAACTACCAGTTCTAAAATTTACCCTCTTTTAGAACCTGGTTCACTCAAAGGAAAAGCCAAGCACTCACCCATACGTGATCCATGTCTCGAGCCAACTGCTTCTCTTGGGCCGACTGTTGTTGTCACTTGTAGCTTCGAATCCGACCGCTGCCAACCAGTTGTCGGGAATCCCACTGATGCCAACCAGTTGTTGCGGCTCGGGGTGCTGAGTCGTATCCCACCGCTGCCACCAGTTGTCGTGATCCCACCGCTGATCACCAGTTGTCGCGATCCCGGGGTGCTGTGGTAGCGTGGTGTAGCTTCGGGTTGAGGAAACGACCGCTTACAAGATGGGGATACGAAAAACAAACAAGGTTTATGGCACTATTTACAAATATTTACAGCATGAGGTTAAGAGTTCACAAACCACGAGCGTGGTGGTTAAACCTTTAGTTGGTTCAGAGCCTTCACAAACTACGAACGTGGTGGTTGAACCTTTACTGGGTTCAGAGCGCCGTCCTGCACTCTGCGGCGCCGTTATAAGCCCTGTCGGGCTCCTCCTTCTTCAGTCGAACACCAATCACATACACACAACAGGTGAGGGGTACGAGCAGGCACGGCGCACGTGAACAGCCAATTTCGAGTCAAGATCACTGCACTTAAAGGTGGCGCCAGAGGGGCTCTTGCTCGTCGTGTGTGTCACTGGTCGAGGGATCCCAAGCTTCGGACAGCAGAGATCAAACGGTCCGCCAACCTCTCTGCTCAATTAGCAGGGCATTTTGTGGCGGCGGTCGCCGTTTCTACAAAGGAAGACGCTGTCTTTGTTGTCCCCTCTGGAACGGCTTACCGCTTCGTGGCGACGTGACGTCTCATCCGCCGGCTAACAGTGACAATACCTGGCGGGCATAAGCATTCGGCGAGTCGGCTACTTGTTTGAGGGTCAAAAGAGCGCCGCTCCCCCGTCAGATCTCGACGCTGGTTCCAAGAAAACCTGGGTTCCAGGCGTGGGAACGCGGCCCGGCTACGCTTCTCAGCGACAGCATGGCGCCTACCGATGGCGGTCGTAACACTGTATAGATATAGTAAGTCAGCGTGATTTTGTCGGCAGTGTAGTGCCGGCAACGACAATAGTACAACACTGCCGTAACGAGATTCAGGATCACTTCTAAAGCGAAGCGATAATTATATATATCAACTTTTTCTTCTTTTTTTAATCTGAATCCGTTTAGTGGTGTTCTTGCTGGATTTAGAAATGACATTCCCGATCACACATGCCAATTTCAGTTGAAAAGATTCAACGCGCTTAGTGTACGTGCGCAGAAAAACGTAAGGAGTGATAAATAATAATAATAATAATAATAATAATAATAATAATAATAATAATAATAATAATAATAATAATAATAATAATAATAATAATAATAATAATAATAATAATAATAATTCAGTTTCTTATGGTTTTGACCATGAATCGGCGATGGAATAAATGCGGAGTTTAGATACTGTACTGCTTAACTTCTAGCGTGTGCTATTTATTATATGTCTAATAATAAAAGGTTCTACAGCTTATCCGTATGACAAGCCACATGTAAGCACCACACCGCAGAGACGACTGTCGACAAGTCCACTGCGCGAGGTCAGAAGATTGTAAGCATTTCAAGGCCTTATAAGGTACCAGAAAGTTTTAAAGAAAACTCCAGCCGCAATCGTTGCTTTCCGCCCCTCTTACCTGAACGGCGAGCCTCGCAGTACTATGCTCAATAAATCGGGCCGCTTTGATACTAAGGCCACAATTACTACACTGCTGACGCTGATGATGGTAGACAGTAGGAAGCAGCAAAAACCAAGACGCGAGACGATGGACTTCCGCCTCTTCTGCACCTCTCTTCTCCTCGTTCTTTTTCTATACATAGTAACCCAAGTAGCCGCTACCCCATGTAAATACAACATTTTAAGAGGTGATGCAAGAAACAGAAGTGCCCAACAGTAAAAGCTTTCGTGCGACCGCTCCCATAAAAGATGGACGTTGCCTTTTATTCAGCGCCACAATAGGCGCGCTTTTTTATTTCGTTCATTGTTATTTAACCTTTTTTTTGCTTCACGAGTGCTGGAGTATTTAATGCGCAGATGGGAAGAAAACATCAGGTCACCGTTTACGACCGCCATTAGTCATGAAAATCAGCACTGGGGCTCACGCGGACATATGAGGAGGATACTGCGAAAGCGCACGGGTGTTGCAGAACGATAACCAAATAAATATGCTGCGCACGTCTTTAATATCTTGCGGGCTGTCGCTGGATGGGACGCCATCCCAGGGATGTACTACTTGTGAGAGCCTACGCACAAAGTTAGCGTTTAACCTTTGTGAAAGCTTGCTTTTCCGCAGTAACACGCTTTGTGGGGAGAACACAACTTTACGTAGTTCTTCATTTGACCGGAGATAGCGTGCATAACGTGTGCACGAGACCTGTTTTATAAAATGCCAAGCATTTCTTTGCGTGCTGCTCACACTTCGGTCTTTTATATTTACGTATTTATTTATCTGTCTATATATTTATATAGCCGCCTACGTCCGGGTGCTCTGATGATGCCCTTCTTAACTTGGGGTAAAGCAAAATTAGACAGGGAGGGTAAGAGGGTGTGGTGATTATGACTGGTCATGAGATGAATAATTTGAAGATACCGAGGCGTACGACTTCAAATCCTTTCCTGTAGACAAGTGTGGCACATACCCATATGAAATAGGCCGCAGTATGCGGCTATGCGTCGTAGGTGTTCGACTGGTTATACCTACCGAGAAATGGCGAGAAAAGACATTGATAATTCAACTTCGAGAGAATTAAGAAAAAATGACATCGGCAGCATTGACCCGACGAATAGAAAGAATGTATTTTATGGTCTAAACAGGAATCAAACTGAGACATTCCGCGTGGCAATCAAGTACCCTACCACAAAGCCAGGCCAGGTCTCGGAACTTTGGAAAAAGACCATATGCAGGCGTAATGTTGGCGAAACGTCAATTTTGATTGCAGTGGTGAACATCTTTCACAAATGAGTGATCAACAAAGCGCGCTCATTCGAATTCTAACCGCTACGTGAAAACTATAGGCGCCAAGCAGACGCGGCAGAAGCCGGCGTTAACAAGAAACAAGTAGCAAAAATACGCCGCACGCACACCTCCTCTCCCCCTCGAAGGCACCACCACCAGCTGACCAACCTCCTCGCATCTATCGCCGAGCGAATTCCAGAAGCATCAAGAAGGAAGGCGTGAGTCACACCCTGGTTGCCTCACGTGTCGAGGAGAGTTCGAGAAAAGTCTCGCCCCCTTCCCTTTTCGGTCTTGCGGCGCACCGACGACCTTCCAGAACCCAGGGCGAACGTTTATATGCGAGCTGCGGATGGTGGTGATCAGGAGATGAGTGTTTTTCCGCCAGCGTGCGAAGGCTTGTTCTACAAGCAGGAGTTGAGTGTGTGTTTACCACCCGCGGGTGAAGACGTGCTCTGCAGTCGCAGCGCGTGAGTGGCCAACGTGTTACCGGCGAAGAAGTTTTGTTATTGAAGTGCGGACATTTGACGCCGTGAGGTTTCCTGGAAGCGAAACTTTGGGAGCAGCGGAACGACAACCAGTGCTGGACTTTGAGTAAATGTTTATTTGAAGAGAAGCATTGAAGCTTTGTCCCCAGAACTTCGGACTGAATTTGGGTGATGAACATTTCAGTCTATAAGTGTCTTGGTTGGTTAATGCATGAGATTTCATTGTAGCGCGTGTTGTTTGTGTCCGTTGTTTTGAGTGCATCTGGTTGTGTTGCGTAGCCCATTGTTTGAGTATCTTGTGACTAGTGACGTATTGTAATGGATTATTGCCGAGTGTGCATATTTGTGTGCTGTTTGTTTGAAATATTTGAGAATATATTTTTGTTATGAACTCCCGGCTCTGACTGATTCTTTGCACCACAGCCGGCATTCGCTGGCGCGCCAAACAGGACCAAATGTAAATTGTCCGTGCTTTCGTGGTGCAGTTCGGGGGGACGATACGATAACACTTGGAATTAGCCCGGTGTTACGACCGTCATCATTATTGAAGTTTTTCGGCCTTTGTGAATGGGACGAAAATATTTTGACGCATTCCAAGCAAGGGTGTGTCGTCAAGACGGATTAATTTCCTCTCGGCAAAACCTGAACGAGGGGTTCGAGACTGGTTCGCGCAGAGATAATGCACGAGCCAGGAGAGGCCATTGTGAGCTCGACTCAAGAAAGGCCATTGTGTTTGCTGCGAGCAAGGCTTTCGAGGCCGACAAGGAGGCAGCTGGGCCATTTTCAAGGTCACCGAGGGTCTGAAAATCTCGGAACCAGCATGATATATGCAGTTCAGGCTGCAAGATAAAGCCAAATTGGTTGTGTCTGCATCTTGCGAGGACAAGTGGAGCCCCGGGATAAGCGCAGCTAAGCCGCAGCTTCTAGCAAACAACCAGAAATGGAATGTGGGGGTGAAGAAAAGGATAATGCTCGATCTGCTGCAGCCCTTCGGAGCTCGGCGACGAGGGATCAGTTGACTACTCCTCCTCCCCCCCCCCCTTTCTCCATAGGATCGGCTGAATGGGGTGGCATATTTTGAATATATGCGGGCCCACCACTACATTGTCCTACCCAAACAGTCAGGCAAGTTTGACACGTGTACTACCAGCCGGTTTTTCAAACCTCACCCCACTGCCAGAAGAATCTGGGAAACCAAAACCATCGGACGAGCGCAAAACTTAGTGACGTGTGCGAAAACGTCGGTGCAGTGCTTTGGTGACCATATTTGGGCATCGTGTGGACTGTGCCCTCTCCGCATGCATTGTGTGGTGTCTTTCCTCTCCTTCGTGGGTGGAGCACCTAGACCATGGAGCGCCCTATTGGCGGAAGCCGCGGACAATGTGCCCAGGGTTGGCGAGGAAGCGCTATATAAGCCGAAGACTTTCGTGTATTTCAAGTTCTACAGTTCAACAGCTCTCATGTACAGTTCTGATCACTTGATCACCTCCATTCTAACTCTAAGTTACTAACCATGTAAATAAATTGTTGTCGTTTTTACGAGTGCCTCATCTGACTTGTTCGACGATGGGTTCTAGGACGGGGGCCCGCTACCAAACTGAGAACCGTGGGACCCGGAGTCGCAACACCGGCGATTGCATCCCTACTTAATGGGACTAGTGACACCATTTATTTTCTAAACATTACATATGTACTCCAACGATACAGCAGTCACATCGGGTTAACGTGAATCTTATACTTAAGTGTCATCCACTGAAGTTAGCGCTTACTCCTCTCTCCTACACACACGGTTAGTCAACGTAGCACTAGCCAGGGCTGCCATCCTCGCAAGCATAAAAGCTACATTTCAGCATACCGCTTCTGGTGTTGGTAGTTCTGATGTTGCTCTTGGTATCGTTACGCAATCATAAACAACTGGTTATATAAAGCATATGTGACTGTGCAACATACATGCCTATACGTAGTGTCAGATTCTTAAAATTTTAGCGTTATTGCGTAACGTTTCGCTTAACAAAGAAATTACACCACAATCACCTTCCCTCCACGTGCATCGCATGACATTGATTCCCATGATATATGGGATCTGCCGAATTGTTTACATGCGAAGCACCTTATGGTCGGGGCTTGTCCCTTGTCCGTCGTCGTCGCCACGCTAGTACTCGGAGCGCCCACTAGATGGCTCTGTGGCAAGCGCTCGCTCCACACTGGTGCGTGCCTGGTATTACTGCAGACCACTAGCCGCGCTGCGCCGCTCTGTATAATAAGAACGCTTACTCTTCTCTCTCTCTCTCACACACACATACAGCGTAGTAGTATGAATGAAGACATGAGCATAAGTTCGGCGCAGGCGAGGGCTCACAAAGCGGCTGTGTGTGCAACCATGTGCGCCTACGGTAATCGATAAAGAACACCTCTTTGCAGAACTTTAAGTAAGCTCATGGCTGCTTCACATACTACTCAGGGTTCCCTTTACGGAAAGATGTGTGCGACCTTTTTGCATAAAAAATTAGCAAGTTCAATCAGTTTAAAAATAACTACGACGCAAGCATTAGACCCCTCATCAAACGCAAAAAGTGAACATATGTGGCCTCAACACGACAGATGCAAAAGGTTGTGTGATGGCGTCATAACATCGCGTCGTCGCTTGGTCAATAGTGGGTCAATCACGGAGGCCCTTCAAAGCCACATAAGGTGTAGAAGGCTTCCAGTTCCTCCGATACCTTAGGCAGTGTAAGACCATATTGGATTCAGATAGCCTCCGGAAGGGATCAATACAATTTGCGAGTTAGAGCGCTTTCAGTGAACAGTGTTTCGTTCCTTAATCATGAATATCACTAGCTGTAGTTCATGGTAATTTACGGCTCAGTCATTTTTTAGAAATGACATAATCTTGCATAGTTTGATGCATTATTCGTCTTATATTATTGGTGTTATCGAAAGTGACCACGCTCAGCAAGCTGGGCGCGTAGCCACACTTACGTGAGACGGGAACGCCTCGCGACAAGGAAGTGACGAAGTTTGAATCAAGTCGCATCGAGGCTGGCGTTAGTCAGGAAAAACGGCGAGTATGGTCTGATACGCGCAAGTAAACTAATTATTCTATGCGCACAATGCATGGTGCCTTTCGATTTTTCTAACAAAAAAATTTAGTTGCCTTTCTGCAGGAAGTACAGTGGGCTACCCATGCTTTGTGCAGTAGAGAGGAAGAAAACGTGGATATAACTTGTTGTTGTTGTTGTTGTTGTTGTCGTCGTCGTCGTCGTCGTCGTCGTCGTTGTTGTTGTTGTTGTTGTTCACAGCCCCACAGAAGCAACCCAAACATCACACGCAATGGTAAGGCGATACTCTCGTGCAAGGGCGATGACTTGCCGTTAAGTTGCTGCCGTGATGCCTTCATTCAAACTGCGTCACTTCCTTGTCCCAAGAAGTTGCGTTCCGACGTAACAAAGGAGCGAGTTCCCGGTCGGCAGGGCGCGGTCGATTTTGACATTGCCTTTGAAAGTAGATCATGAGGGTCTCAGAATAAGTGCGAATTTCGCAATTTCCTAAAAAAAAATGGGTATACTATAGATAGCCACGGACTGACACATCCTGATGTAAAGAAATTCTTGTTAATTAGTCTCTTTACAGCGATTTTAGATGCGGCAACGTATTTCAGCATAAGCCGGCGGTGACGGCAAAAAACCAGCTATGACTGTCCATATAACTGCTATATCAATAAAGCAGACAACACAAGACACAATCACAACACCAACGAAGTAGTACTTCCGCACTCAGCGGTATCGCCTTACCGGACAGCTTGGGCAGTGGTGGTGGTGGCCTCAGTGGCGCTGCAGTCGCCAGCACCCGCGCGGTCGTAAAGTTGGCTTTCCGTTAAATGGACGTATTTTGCGCGCACGTGAGCGCGCTTGGAAAATAGGGGCGCGAGCGGCGAGTTCTATCAAAGGCGCAACTCTGCTGCCTAAATGTAGCATATAAGTAACTCTAGGAGGGTCAGGGTCACAACCAGGGGCATAGCGAGAAATTTTTTTCAGGGAAGGGGGGGGGGGGGGTCCGACCAACTTGACTGAGGGGGGGGGGGGGGGGCAGAGGCATCAGCTTTGCTCTGTGACGTGACTATTGGCGGTAGTTTGAGCACATTGTGTAATGTACATCAAAATCATGGGACTCCCCCTCCACACGCTCCCCATGCATAAGCTTGTGAAGAGAGTAAGTAAAGGTAATCCCAATAAAATACACTAAACGACAGGTACAGTGACCGCTTGGAGCAACGGCCTCTCGTCGCAACATTGAGTAGACTAGTCTTCGAAAACGCAACTTTGCGACGACCCGCCTGATCGGAAAAGACATCGTTAAACATTAATGTGTGTTAAGTCCTCATCGGAGTAAAGTGCGTCTCACATGTCAATGACGGCTCCGCTTATAACGGGGAATCAGGGGTATATGCAGCATGTTCTTGTAGATTCATATTGCCATTTCAGTTTTGCTTACTTTGCTGAGTGAATTTCTTATTGTCGATGTTTGTGACTGAATGCCTATGGGAATGAATTTTATGTCAAGCACCCCTGACGCAGTGATAGCTTTTAGACAACATCTCCCCTTTACTGCGCGCATCTAAGCATGCTTGCGATACGCAATCAGTAATTTTTTGTATGTTATGCTGCACGTTCACAACACAATTTTGCACGCATTATTTTTCGGGCATACTTTCTCCCAACCATGGCTGACATTACAGTTGCACTGTGACTTTTGATAGCAATCATTGCTATCAATTGGAGTACTACGGAAGTACTACCATTGAACTACTTCGGAAGTACTCCAATCGTAGAGGTTTTACGAGCAACCTGCGAGGACAAGGTAATCAATAACTGATCATTACTGCAAAATGTTTTCATAATATGAATCGAAAACGCGCCTAGAACCAGACTTTACCAGTACTCAGATAGAAATAGCTTGCTTGCTACGTATGTGCGCTATAAAACTTAAATATGCGCAAAAACACGTCTCTCTTTTTTTTCGTAGCTTTCGTCGCTCTTCTCCTTGAAACGATAGCATTGCAGCAAGGTGTCTTTCGCTATTTGCAAGCGTGCAGCCGTCATTTCCCTTTACGTTAACAGATTCAAAATTGTGCGGAATATTTCACCGCGCAGCATGTAGACTTCTTGTATACACTGGTCTAACTAGTACTTGCATTCATGTTTGCAGCACTTAAGCCGGCGCGAACAGGAGCAGCCTCGTGCCACACAAAATCTCGAGTGATCGGTTGACTAGTGATTAAGGAATGAACTCTGATCTTGTTCAGAGCATAGTGCATCATAATCGATTTCTCAGAACGCTTTATCTCCGGCAAGAACTGCTATCGCTTGCAACGCGAGTTTACTTACGCTCTACTGTGCACCATCCATGCCTGTCGGTTGTCTTGTTTCGAGCATTCTGATGCGAGTCGTTGAATTTTACTGCTGGCATCAACTCCTTCGAATTCATTCCCGTTTGTTCTATAATCATAACGCAACAGAAACTACCAGCCTTCCGTTGGGGCGCAATCACAAAAAAGGAGACGTTTCGCGCGCAGAGTATGAAAACTTTGGCGACGTCTTGTTTGTCTGTCGCTTTAAGGGCGAAATTGGTGAATATTGGGCGAAATAACTTTGCAGCAGTACAAGATACTGGGTGAGCGCGACCTTACCAGACCCTGAAGAGAAGCGGAAGAAATTTATTCCCGTGAATCTTTCCGCCAGGGCAGAAACAAGCGTTAGTGTTTAGGGCGTAACTTTACCAGCCGACATGCATCGTCGCTAAAGTACTCGTTTCCCGCTCTCAGTGTCACTGCCCGAACTTTTCTGAACGCGTTGCTTCCTATTAATGCGAAGTCACCCCCTTGAAATACGCTGCCTACATGTATTACTGGGTAGGTGGTGTTCTGTGTTAATCGGTACCCTTCTATATGAAACTGGATTACCATGCCTAAACGCAGTAAGGTAACGCTTCATTATTATTTGTAGAAAGGCAACTCTGCTCCCAGTGCAGACTTCCTTCAGCTTTGTGTTCCTTATTCTTGCGCTGTTTGCCATACTGCTGAACAATAAAACTTGTGCTCACTACCGCTGCCCACACTGCATTTTCTCATAACGCTGCTTCAGGTTTATGACCACCGTCTTTTTATTTATCGGCTTAAATTACATGATGAGTGTTTTAGTAGGCCTTTTTTAAAGTTTTGAGTGGCCTGCACGTTCGCCTGTGTTGAACCTTCGTCACTGGACAACACATAGGAGTGTCTTTAGGCGTTAGGGCATGGTAAAGACATGTATCGGTATAGTGTACAATCGCATACAAGTGAAGTTCAGTGTACAGCCACGCGCTCGTTTCTCTCTCTCTCTCTCTCTCTCTCTCTCTCTGTGTGTGCGTGTGTGCGTGCGTGCGTGTGTGTGTGCGTGTGTGTGTGTGCGCGCGCGTGCGTGTGTGTGTGTGTGCATGTGTGCGTGCGTGCGCGTGTGTGTGTGTGCGTGCGTGTGTGCGTGTGTGTGCGTGCGTGTGTGCGTGTGTGTGTGCGTGTGTGCGTGCGCGTGCGTGCGTGTGTGTGTGCGTGCGTGCGTGCGCGTGCGTGTGCGCGTGCGTGCGTGCGTGCGTGCGTGTGTGCGTGCGTGCGCGTGCGTGCGTGCGTGCGTGCGTGTGTGCGTGTGTGTGCGCGCGTGCGTGCGTGTGTGCGTGCGCGTGCGTGTGTGTGCGCGTGCGTGCGTGCGTGCGTGTGTGTGTGTGCGTGTGTGTGTGTGTGTGTGTGGTGTTTGTGTGTGCGTGTGTGTCATTAAAACACACTTGCTGTTCCAGCGGGTATATATATGACCACTGCTGCAGCAATAATCCCATCACCGAGCCAACTTCAATCCCGCGTGGCCAAGATTCCTGTCCAAACCTCAGAGAATGCCAAAGCCTGAACAAACACCGCGACACGTTCTTCCGTATGCAGATATCATTAACTGTAAGAGCACCCATGCAGGAATGATATCGTGCGCAGGATATAATGATATCGCGCGCAGGAGCAGTCTAGCCCGGCCGAGCACCATGGGGAGCTACTTTTGCCGAGTCCAATTCGTGGACATGTCGAATTTGGCCTCCTTTGATTGGCTGGAGCACGCCGTCTGTTTCCGCTTTTTATTCCACAACGTCATTTTGAAGCCACGCGGTTTTCACAACTCTGGACACAAAAGAGAAAGACGGAATGCGTTTTGCCACAACGAATGCCGTTCCCAAAGATCCGATTTTAGACCCACATCTCTGAGGCCGTGCATGGACTCCGGTGACGTTAGCCGTAGAATTATTTTTAACGCGGCTGCCCGCCTGAGGCCCCTGAAAGATCTGTATACGCATTCCTTGCATCGCTCTTCAAACATCTCAACACGTTCATACGCACGTTCAGACTTGTCAAGTCCTGTTACTCTACATTTCATCTACTTAGTTTCTTACTACGCTGGGATCATGCTGGCGGGTTCGGTGCGCCGACGTGGTCAAGCGCGCCATGACGTCATGACTCACCATTCATTTGCGTAACTGAACGCGCCTCGGCGAATTAGGCATGTCCACGAATTGGACACCGCGAGAATAGCTCCCCTGGGGTTCACTAACACGCACCTACATTTAAGCGCACGGTCCTCTGGTATATTGCCTCCATCGAAATGGCGCCCCGAAGGCGGTACTCGATCCCGCGACCTGCGGGTCAGTATAGTCAAGCGAAATAAGCAGTAGTCCACCGCAGCGGGCGCGGCTGTGTCTTGACCGGGAATCGCAGCCGCGCCCCGGAGCTTAGCAGCGCGACACTGCCTGAGCTACCTCAACACCTAGATTTATTATTGTCTAACAAAGAAAACGAGCCTTTCAACGTACACTTATTTTCTTCACAACACGTAACGGTTGCTAGAGTTTTTCACGTGCATCTGCATATGAAGGTACGTGTTAGCTCCCCCCCCCTCTTTCTCTTTTAAGGCGAATTCACGTGAGCACGGGAGGCAGGCGAGGGCACGTGCACCATGAACGTCGCTTAGGCTGACAACGTCGCTCCTGTTCACTGCATTTTCTGGTTCCTCAGTCTCACGCGATTCTTGAGTCTACTCGCGGCGTGGAAATTGTTACATGCGGTGTTCATAAACTGTTACATTTTTTTTTTCCATTCTCATCGCTACGACTGCCCACCTTTGATGGCTGCGATTCGCGAGTAAAATAAGAGCACCAAAACCTGCGTGTGGACCCGCAACATTCCAGTGAAGAAGAGAAGGTTGAAGATGCCAGTATTGTGACGGTGGGTGTGAACCATTATTATCACCTACATGTACGCCACAAAGATCTTACCTTTTAATAGTGGCACAATTAGCACTGCAACCGGTACATCTATTTCACAAATTTTTAAATGCCTTTTTTTTTTTACAGCAAGTGAAGGCTGAGTTCCAAGTGAGAACCTGTTATGCAAAGCGGCGGCCAGGGACTGCGTGCTCCGTGGCTACACCACCTCGACTCGTGCCAAAGGTAAGAAAGTTACCGCCTTTGTCTTCGAATGCTGGCATGCCTACTGGTGCCCAGCTGAGCGACATGAACAGCTGCAAAGAAAGCGGTCAAAGCCATTGGGAAGTTTTTTTTTTAATAATTACTTAATTACGCGGTTCGCCATTCTATAAGTTGGCAAATATAAGCTGGAGAGGGAAAGATTTTTGAAGTGAAACTTCATCCGTGCTGTCCTTGATGTCATGACATTACATGACCAAAACTTTAGCAGTATACCTGGTTGCGTTGTGTGGATGTCGTGTATAGTAGCTTACGCTAATTATTTTGTGAGACCATGCGTAATCTTGCTTATGTAGTATAGAATAATTGTGAAAATTGACAAAGTTTCGAATGGGCATTTTTAATGGAAAATTTCGAAATCTCGAACCGTCACCTCTTTTCAAACAATGTATCGCGGCACACAAGTCTATGAGTGCCACATCGCAGTGTGAAACAGACTCGCCGAAAATACGTCAGCGAGCACAATTTGCAGTGGGGGACTTAATTTTTTTTTCAACACATGGTCGCAACTGCTGATGCAAAGACAAGTGAATTAGTTCACAGAGATAACGGCTGAACTACGTCTAGCAGCAGACCCCGTTTCGACGAACACTGATTCACCGAATGTAGCGAATGCGAACTTTGTTTGGGTCACGCTCCATTCCAGGGACCTTTATTATTTCCATAACGAAACTAAAAACACGACAGCCGCCGTGATAGCGGCTGTAAGAAGAAATATTTTGTTCGACTGAGACTCCATACTCGAAAGCCAGCCGAAAAAAAGGACAAGAAATATTTTAAGGTAATGCGCAACTCAATTTATTATATATATATATATATATATATATATATATATATATATATATATATATATATATATATATATATATATATATATATATATATATATATATATATATATTGTCCCTCTTATACAACCTAAACACACCAAGTCTGCCAGTAACGAGGGGTCTCGTTACTGGCAGACTTGGTGTGTTTAGGTTGTATAAGAGGGACAATTAATCAGCTGCCCGCTCATAATAAGTTCACGTGCTACGTGACGCCAAACATGCGCATAAGAGTGTTTTCACACTCGTTGTTTGGCTTATAGATGGCGCTGACTGTCGCTCCTACTTCTAAATTCACAGATAAAACCCAAAAAAGTGGATGGAGGGAGTGCCGCTGTAATAGCTCAGTGGTTAGAGCATCGAACGCGTAATTCGAAGGTCGTAGGTTCGATTCCTGCTTACAGTTGGTAATTTTTTCATCCACTTTTCTTTCTTCTTATTTACATTCCATTAATGTTAATAACTTCCCCTGTACATTCCTTGGCATTACTGTCTGTTGTATCTCATTATATATATATATATATATATATATATATATATATATATATATATATATATATTGTAGGCATACATTATGCGCTTCATCCTCATCCGAACAGCAGTCAATCATCATCATCTGTTCTGGCTAACAATCATCATCGTCTTTGAACGTGCGCTTCATCTTCGGGTCCGTTGCGCTTGTTCGTTCCCGAGTTCACGGCCAATAAACCTCGTTACAACCGAGTCGTCATACGTGGTGGAGGTGCTGGGTAAGCACAGTGAACTGGATGTAATGCAAAATGTCATCAATAAAAACATGAGCAGTACAAAGAGCAAAAGGACGGATAGTATTCCCCTGGGCTTCGACTAGATTGGGTTCATTATAAGGTGTCATTACATTTTTCAGGCGTTTGCACAAATCATACCTAACGACAGAAACTGTAGCACCGGTGTCCACCAAAGCGTCCACGAGAACTCCTTCCACCGTAACAGAAACCATGTTGAACGGGCGTGCTGGAGGAATATGAGTGCTACTGTTACGTGCAGTTTCTCCTCCGAATTATATATATATATATATATATATATATATATATATATATATATATATATATATATATATATATATATATATATATATATATATATATATATATATATATATATATATGCTCGCACTCTCTTGTGATCTTGTGATTTTTCACACACAGCACTTGTTAAATAGAGTAAAAAAAAGGCAGTCAGTTTTAGCAGCACGCACTCGGACAACACGTATATGTTTGTTATGTATGATGCATGAAATAATATTACACGTGACGCTTTTTATGCTTTACCTCACAACTTTCCGCATGACTACAATTATGTTGATGGCAGCCTCCTCAACAGTCAATATTTTAACATTTAATGAAATTTTATTACTAAAACAGCTCACAACGAATTCAGTTTTTAAATGTAAAGCACTCCTTTAGGAACCAAAGGTATTTTGAACGCTTCTACCTACTTATTTTAGCTTCTCACTGAGCTCTAGTCCACTGCTTTATTCGTCACCGCTTTGCAAGCTGGCCCCATCTCTCCAAGTTGCCATAAGCAAGGCTGACCAGATTTATCGGATATTAATGTCGAAACCTTTCTTGGCGCCTCCAGTACGGTAACATTCAAATATTTAAAAAGATTAGTCGCAGTCATGTGTTCACAGCATCTTCGACAGAGCAGCGGTGATGGTAATCCTTTTTGATGAAAGAAAATGATTTTGCTGAAGCAGCAAATGCTTTGACCAGTCCATAAAAAGTGTATTCGTTCCCATCTATAAATGCATCGGCGAGTTACAGAAGTATAAAAACATGAACAAGTAATGTAATAAATAGGGCACCTGTCCAGCGCTAGCCTGCTTTGCAGTGCTACTACACAGTGCGGAAAGCGTCGCAGGAAGCCTCCGAGGAAAATCGCATTGCTGAAACGTTGAAAAATTATCACTGCAATGTACCTTTGCCTTATAATACTTTTTTTTCTCCTAACAATTATAATGGAGTGATTACTAGTGGTGAAGAAATATTTTGCCTTGGTTGTTATTTTCCGCAGCGTGGAGCCGATTGTGACCACTAGCTGTCGAAAGTGGGGGGACTCAGCCCTTCCCCCCAGCTTTTCTCAATGGGGGGGGGGGGGGCTTGAGCCCCCCTTGGCGCTTTGGTTGATACGCCTATGCTGGCCCATGTCCATTTCTACTTCTTGGTTTCTATTGACTGATTGACTGATTGATTGATTGATTGATTGATTGATTGAAATTTGAGGTTTAACGTCCGAAAACCACCATATGATTATGAGAGACGCCGTAGTGGAGGGCTCTGGAAATTTCGACCCTGGGGTTCTTTAACGTGCACTCCCCAAATCTGAGCGCATGGGCATATATATATATATATATATATATATATATATATATATATATATATATATATATATATATATATATATATATATATATAGATAGATAGATAGATAGATAGATAGATAGATAGATAGATAGATAGATAGATAGATAGATAGAGAGAGTTCCTGCCCACATCAAGTTATCTTTTCACCCACTTTTCTTTCTTCACATTTGGACTACGGTCTAATAACCTCCCGTACACTATCCTTGGCATTATTATCTGTTATATATCACTAATATTGTGTCAACATACGGAAAAACGAGCCCTTAAGTACACACTTCTTTTCCTTATTCATTAACGGTGGTTTCGTACTGGCATACTTGGTGCCATAAATTGTATACGAGGGACTATACATAGTGTTCATGTGATGTCACTTCCGCCGTTATCACCCTCTCCCGCCATGCCTGGGTACCTTCCTATATAGGTACCTACGGCAGTTCGCGTGCTGCAGCGCGGTTTGTGGGGGGTTCGTCATCTGTTGCTGTGTACGATGTTGAAAGGGAAGTATTGCGTTTTTTTTTGTCGTACTTTAACGAGCTCATCGGATCAGGAAGGCCTCGTTTGTTCACTCGATACAAGACCAGAAAATCAAGATGTGCGACACGTATACCAGCCACCGTGTACGCCAGCTGCTCGCCACAACCTACGAGGGCCCATTATCTCGCTTTCACTACAAACACCACAAATCGCGTGGCCCAAGAACAAGTGAAAGCCCAAAGTCTCTCAGGCCGCAATTTTAAGAGTGGATGAGCAAAGCGCAGCAGCTCCCATCGAAAACGAGTCGTGCAGAGCTAGGCAAGTTTACAAGATATATAATATTGATATTATTATATTTCTGTGGCCCACGCCACCAAAGTAGCAGCGTCCCCCCGTCCCCGTCCCCCCAAGTGTTTTAAACAGTGCTGATGTTGAGCCTATTTGATTATAATTTCTGGAAACAGCCGAGGAAAATATTATGCGAGGCAGATAGAGACTTCGCGTGGTACATGCCGTGGTAATGCGGTCATCACTTTTTTTTTCGCGTATGTTTTGACACCTTTTTCACCTTGCATTTTACTTATTTTGTACGCTAATGTACAGTGGAGTCCCTGAAAATGATGGAGACCATGTTAGGGAATTAATTGACCTACTTTTAAAAATCCTGACCCTCCAACTCGAACCGATCAGCCATACTTCAAAAGTGAAATAATATTTTTTCGCATCCATTGTCACGGATTCTTTCAATGCAATACCCGAATTTCCGCGATCGCCATCATGATTTTAACCGCCTCCCCGACATGCTAATCGTGCACGCAGTGGTCGCGGACAAGTTCGTATGTACAGTATCTTGGTAAGCTATCTCTGTTTGCAGGTAAGTGCTTGGCTATAGCACTTACTCGGAATGAAGTGACACTTGAAGACGCAAATATCACCGACTTTCTTCAAGTAGTTTTTTTTTTGTTAATCCGCGCCAGCCAAACCCGCCGGTACTTTTCAGAAAATGCAATGTGCGTTCTCAATTATGGGTAATAACTTTCGGCGAAGAAACACCCCGAAGCTCTGCTCCCTCTTCGGGGACTACTTAATCAACTTGCCTCACTAGCAGCCCTCAAACTTGGATCGTGAGGCAAAACTAAATGGGCGCAAGCACGAGAAGAGAACACGGTAGCGGTAGGCGACGGAGTCGGTAGGTACCCGCGGGCATGTCGGCGGCGCATTTCGGAAGTGACGAAGGGGCGCTGCGGGACGCACGTGCACACAATGTATTGGTCAGATGCAAACTCGTAATAAGTTAATTTGCTACGTGCGTGACGCCACACGTGCTTATAAAGAGTATGCCACACTCACCGCCATGGCTACTAAGGGCGCAGACTGACTCTCCCACGTTGAAATTCACATATATATCCAATAATGTGGCTGGGAGGATAGCCGCCGTAGCTTTGTTAGCTACAAAGATGCCATACTGCTTTGGGATGTCCTTCAGCGAGCACTAAAAAAAAAACGTTTCGTCTTTAATTCCCACTTGATACGTTATTTTCTACCAGCAGCGCTTGATGGAATACCATATAATATGTTTTTCCTCGTGGGCATGCACAGCTTGTGGAAGACACGAATGCAAGACCGCAATACAGAGCCCACCACCTCTTCAAGCCCACACTTCATTCAAATGGCTATGCACCTCAAAAACATTTACGGCGAGCTAGACTTTAGACTTGACTGGTACTCCATCTTAGAGCACTGTTAGGCCGCGTTCACACTGAGCATTCCGGCCGCCGAAACTGCTCTGAATCCGATTCGGCGGCGGCGAGATCCGCCGAAAGGGCCCTCTCCGCGCCGATCGCTCTCGGACCGATTTTTGCGGCGTCTGCCGCCGAATCGGTCACCGCGGACCAATAAGAGCGCTAGTCAAGGAATTTTGAAAAATGGCGGCCAAGCCCTACTCACTTGTTATGCTGCAGTGCACGTAACTGAATGTCGAAACAACGGGAGTTTAACCTACTCTGTGCCTACTTCGCCTCCGTATTTCGTGAAAGAGGTGACCGAGCTTGCTGTTGGCATGACCGAGCTTGTTGCAGTCTTGCAAAGCAAAACGAACCCACCAACGCCGCTGGCGTCGGTGGTTTTTCTGCTCTTCGTGCATTACAAGACAGCCACTTGCCAGCAAAGTAAGCGGTACTGTCTTTTCTTGCTTCTTGCGTACGAGAATCGTCGAAGTAGACACCACTGGATAGCGTAGTAGCGTTTGCGAGCCGCGACAACAATCGGGTGACAGCGCATCCATCCCGCGTTCGCCCCGTAGTAGATGGCATATTCGGCGGCGCGGGGCGCGTCCAGTGCGAACGACGCTGTGTTTCGGCGGCAGGGGAATTTCGCTCGCTGTAGAAAGCGGATGTTTCAATGTGAACTAGGCATTAGACCTCACCCCTTTTTTGTTTGCATAACACGGTTTGAAGAACTCTCCATGTGAGGAACTCACGCTGTGTTAGCCATAGAGTGTTTATGAGTAACGCTTAAGCGCTTATTTTCGCGACATGATTGGACTTTTGTTCGCTTGATTTGTCATTATTGCACAAATACTTTAATAAATACCATGAAAAAAAAAGCCGTGGTAGCTCAGTGGTAGAGCGTCGAACGCGTTATTCGAAGGTCACAGGTTTGGTTCCTGCTCACGGCAACTTATCTTTTCAACCACTTTTCTCTCTTCCCATTTACATTACAATTCGATCTAATAACTTCCCCTATACTTTCCTTGACATTATTGTCTGTTATATCTCACTAATATTGTGTTAAAACACAGAAAAACGAGCCCTTAAGTATACACTTCTGTTTCTAGCTACTATATTTAGGTCCGACTACGTTAGACTTGAACTTATTTTAGGTCGTCATACTCTCGAAAAGGTGAAATTTAGAGTGTGCATTTGTACAGAGACACGCCATATTCAGCTTCGCCAACTGTAAATATAGTGTACTAGAATATATTCTAGTACACTATGCTGTAAACCTTGGCGCAAGGCTGGCACCCAGAATTTATTTTTCAGAGGGGGGGGGGGGGGTGCAGCAGAACCACTAACTTTGTCAATTGGTGGTCGCTGTGAATGCGTGTAAATATTTTAGTATAACCTCCAAAGTTAAATTACCAAAAAAATTCGAGGTGTAGGGGGTTCAGGTTCCCTTTCTCTCCCCTCTCTACTAACGGCCTCCTGGTTCTGCGCGCTTTTGAAATGGCATTTTTTTAAATCTCACAGCTCTCTGAGCACAGCTAACTTCCAATAAATCGGCTCAGTTATGTTGTATATTGTAGACGCCTAACCAAAGAAGAATGAGTTAAGACAGAAGAAATCAGTACGCCTTTTCTGAATTATTTTCGATCCCTCACAAGGGCTTTTATGGAGCTCAAATTGAGTAGATTGGCGTGTCATACTTCAAGGGCTACGGCATCATGTGCTTGACATGAATGATGGGCAGGTACGAAGAAATCTGCACCAAGAAAGCGCGACGGAGGAGCCGAAGCGCATAGCAGTTCCTGCACGCGGCGCGCAGCTCTTTTAGTGCTTTTCGACTGCAGCGCCGCCGCTGCGGGCAACGCAGAAGGCATCAGGCGGCGAGGTGTGGTCACACCACTCAACACTTCAAGTACACTCTAACCTCGGCTCTAGCCCTTCCCCCATCCCCCTCCTCCCTTCGCCCACTGCCTCGCGTCGTACTGTTTTTCTTTCTATTTGCGCGGGGCGCGTCCTCAGTCTTATTTAATTATCTATGCACCACAGCGGGGTTCACGAACGGTGCGAGGTGTAGATACACTGCAGCTGATAAGCACGCAGCCAGTGAATGTAAGGAAACTGTCCGCGCCAACCGACGGTCGCTTCCTGCGAACACGAAACTTCAACGCCCAACCACATGCACGTGATTTTCGTGCAACGACTGCAGGATTTGCTGTCGCCCTGGCTGTCGCGAAGGGCCATTCGTCTCCATCGCGTCACAGGTTTCAGGAAAACCAGAAAAAAAATTGGTTAAACCATAAGGTACCGCTTTCTTTTTTTTTATGAGTATCCTGAAAATAAATGCAATTTTAATTGTATCTGTGTCTGCAAAGATCACACTGAGAATTTCATTGTGAATGAGCTTTTAGTTTATAAGATATGGCCCGTGACCGTGTGGTCACGCTGGCCTCCTAGGCTACAGCAAAAATGAAAAAAAAAAGCGTTAAATATATTTCGGGCCTTGACACATCGCAAAAAAATAAATTTATGGATTCCTTGCACACTTGCACACTCCATGGGAAATGGTATGAAGCATTAGATGAATATGTCGATGTCGCATTTACTGCACTGTGTAGTCACTATGCTGTTGCAGTTCTCTCTACTGCACCTGCGCCTTTTGCCGTTAGGCACAGTTCCGACGAAGTGGACTGCTTTCTCATTCAAAATGTGCACAAGACGCGCTTTCAGCAAGCATCGACGTTGTTTGACGGCCACTTCCTTTTCACTTGTTATCTCAGCTTATCTGGTAGCTTTGAGGAATATATGTACGGAATTCCAGTTCGGTGACGTTGGATCATGTGCTGCGAATAAGCACCACACGTTGCTTATGGCTACCTCGCTAAGTAAATGCCACTCACCACCACTTTTCGCAGTCCAGTAAGTGCCTATGTTAGCATCCACCTGGTCAGTGCCTTCTGTGAAGCAGTTATATCGGATAACTGCATTAGAGAGAGGAACTTTTGTCTTCTTCTGCGCACTTGAAGGTAACTTCGCGTCAAGGATTTCATCTCCTACACCTGAGCAGATAATTGGATTGATTATCCCTCACCTCGTTCTTCATACTCTGCTTCATCTTCATCACAGTCGCATCGCATTATTGCGACGGCCGTCAGCAAGCATATGTTAAACTGCCTATAAGTCTGTCTACGATTTAGGTGCACAGAACGCCAAGGGGCGAAATTTCCAGATCCCACTACTATGGCATCCCTCATAATCATATCATGATTTTTTAATGTCAAAATCCACGAGTTATTCTTTATTATACTTAAACTTCCCATGAGACAGCCAGAATATTCACCTGTGACATCTTTGTCTAACTAGGTGGTAGCCTCTGATAGCTAGAAAATGCAGATAACCAATACATATTTATCGTTCTCTTGGGGTATTCTAGCTATACCCTTTATAGTAAGCCTGGGCATACAGTGAATTGGCGTATAAGTGCCGCGGAATCACCCTACAACGAGCGTAAAATGATATAACGGACTTGAACAAAATACGAAACTTAAAAGCCTAGCGTGACCACATGGTAACATGTAAAATTACACACTTGTTCGCAAGGGAGGCATTCAGGGTGCCTACCAATTTGATATTTCTAAATTACCCGACTTTCCAGGTTTTCCATGAGGATTAAAAGCAAATTCCATGACCGCCACGTCTGCTTGGGAATCTTTATGCACTGAAAACAAACCCTCGAGTGGTAAAAAAAAATCAAGCGCTCCATATAAAATAAGTAAACACATTTACCAGACGCACTCAGAATGTTCTCAGCACGTGCGGTAAATGCAAAAAAAAAAATGCATATCTGGCCAAAATAAAACCCCTGAGCCAGGCAGTGAGCAAGTCAGCTGTTTGATGATCGAAAGAACCACGAACCAAACACACCACTTAAAAGAAACCATGGATGAAAGTTTGAAGGAGCCTGCAATAGTCCATCATCGCAGTCAAAGCTGCTAGGAAATGTAGAAGTGGCGCTATCTCGTAGCATCCGTGCAAAATGAGGACACGGGAGCCCGGACGGTTCTGCCACTGGAGTATAACCTAGTTTTCTATAATGGCCATAGCCCACGCCGCTTAGGATGTGAATTGGATTGAATTGAATTAGATAGACTTGAACTGCTGTATTTACTGACTCAACTACTCCTATCTAGTTTACTATACAACTACTTAGGATGTGGAATGGATTAAATCTGATTCTACCTGGATTGCTGCATTTACTATTGGTTTGCGTCCCCGCCTAATTTGCGCACCTCTAAATTGTACGTTATAGCAAAAACATGAATAAATACTACTCGCGTATTCTTTGTACCTTGCCTTGAGCCCCGCCGCGGTGGTCTAGTGGCTAAGGTACTCGGCTTCTGACCCGCTGGTCGCGGGTTCGAATCCCGGCTGCATTTCCGATGGAGGCGGAAATGTTGTAGGCCCGTGTGCTCAAATTTTGATGCACGTTAAAGAACCCCAGGTGGTCGAAATTTCCGGAGCCCTCCACTATGGCGTCTCTCATAATCATATGGTGGTTTTGGGACGTTAAACCCCACATATCTATCATCATCATGTACCTTGCCTTGACAAGTGGTAACGACAAAGTTGCAAGAACAGAGCCGTACTGCAAAATTTTACTTGTTTCTTTTTCCGACGAGCACATACATGTTTGTATTTTCTGTTTGTGGGCTCTGACGCTTGAAGTGCAACGGAAGTACTCAGACGGCTGCAATGAAAGCTGGGGATGGGGTTTAAAACGGCGATGTTTGAATATGTGGCGGCAAGAAGGAATCCGTCAACGTGCAACAGCTACCTTGATTCCACATATGAATCACGGATGTCGGCAGCACATTACCTTGATTTACGTACTCTTCTGTGGACGTCAAACAAAAACATAGCTGCAGATATATTTACACCGTCTCACGAAACTGAAATGAGCAATTTACCTGAGGTTACAAAAGTGCTACGCTTGAAACACGAGCTACCAGCAATAAGCGTGTAGCTGAGGATGTTTGCTGTTGCATCACCAATAATAATAATAATAATAATAATAATAATAATAATAATAATAATAATAATAATAATAATATAATAATAATAATAATAATAATAATAATAATAATAATAATAATAAT
Source organism: Rhipicephalus microplus (assembly GCF_013339725.1). Classification (NCBI taxonomy): domain Eukaryota; kingdom Metazoa; phylum Arthropoda; class Arachnida; order Ixodida; family Ixodidae; genus Rhipicephalus; species Rhipicephalus microplus. The sequence goes on along the minus strand of NC_051166.1, from coordinate 108,567,189 downwards.
AATAATAATAAGCATGAGTAGCCCGGCAAGCTTATGCTGACGGCACGAGCCGCAAGACGCAAGCATGCGCAGTGGGGTGTAGACACCACCGCCAACACCGGATTTGCGAGTAGGTGCGACTATAAAATGTTCCGCGTTTAAAATAAGCTTGCATCATGCCTGCACCTGGAATCCATATACAGACGACTGTACATCCGCTGAACAGGAGGGATGGGACACTTCTGACAATGTACTGTCGCTGCTTACGTCACGTGTTTAGGCGTACTTAGGTACGCTGTGCCTTTCTTATGGCTTTTATTGTGGACAAGGCTCTCTCCCATATTGGGTGCCGAAACGTCAGCAAACTTTGTGTTCCATGGGTCGGTGTATCCTTTCGTGTTTACACTTAGAAACAAAGGTTATGCACCGTCTTTTTTTTTTCACCTCTTCTAGTAGCTCATTATAGTTGCCGTTGGAAGAGCGACATTAATTGTAACCTTTGATCAATGGTAATGCTCATTTTTGTGACGGCCGCACAGAACTGTTGTCAGTTTCCATGACTTGGCCAGGTTTTTCAGAAATTCCCTGACTTTTCCGTAACTGAATTCCCTGACTTTTTCAGGTTTTCCAGGTTGGTAGACACCCTGACATTGTTCAATCTGTTTCAAATTTTCATCGGAGATCCCACAGTGCAGGTCATCTTCAGGATCATGTGCTCGTTGCTATTGAAAAATTAATAACAAAGGTGTGTTGAATGTCGACGCGGTGAAACGTAGAACCACTATTTCGCGCTTTATGTAGCACCTCCCCAATAAACATAGAAAACTTCGGCCATTTGTTTTCTGTAAGGGGTACCCTAAGCTATCGCAATGTATGTTACTGGTATTCTCGACAGATTTTCTAAAGCTGCATAAATTAAAATGTTTCGTCACGACATGCATAACCATATAATAACGGTGGTACCTAGTGGGATAATTGTCGCCCAGAAAAGACCGTGACTAGTTCTGCAACAGGGTAGCACCCCCAATTCTCGCTTCGGTTGCAATTCGCTCTTCCTGCTTGTTATCCGCGCACACTTCAAGGAACGTGGCTACCTTTTTTACAGCAACTTCTCATGTGGACAGTGAGGTGGCGGCCATATTTTGTCGTTAATCTTGCAACGGACAGTTTGTTTTGATGCTTTGGTGGTAGCTTGCTGCAAAGTTAGTTACCTGCTACAATGTCAACGGCATCGTCGCGGTCGTCATACGGAGTTGCCGTGAAGTTGGCAAAGCGCGTCGTAGCGCATGGTTCTGGGCATCCCTTGAGATCACGGCATATAACCACTGTTGTGCTTAAATGATTGCGAAAAAAGCCACGAAACACTTTTATGGCGTGCGTAGGGACAGCTTGCAAAGATAGCGCCATCAACCACCGAAGATGAGTGAAGTGCAACAAAGGAGCTGTTTATGCATAAGCGACATAACTTTTTCTTTTCTTTTTGCATTGTCGCATTTTTCACTCATCCCGAAACAGTTTTCATAAAATTTGAATGATTGATATGTAGGATTTAACGTTCTAAAACCACCATATGATGAGACGCCGTAGTGCAGGGCTGCAGAAATTTCGACCACCTTGGGGGTCTTTAATGTGCACCGAAATCCGGGCACATACAGCATTTCTGCCTCCATTCAAAATGCAGCCATCACAGCCTTAGCCCCTAGACCACCACGGCGGGGTTGCCCCTCATAACAAACGCATCCCAAACTTAACTCTGATTTTTCGAGAAAAAAAGTGCCTTCATTACGCGATAAATACGGTAATCACGCAAAAAAACTAACAGCATTCATATGCCTGGGACTACATAAGAATTAGCTGTGACTGAAATCACGTAACATTATCTAACAGCTAGTCAAGTGACCAGAATGACATGATGTAATAGCTAGTCACGTGATATTGTCACGTGCTTGCTCAAGAAAGACCATGGCAGTTGTGCATGTGCCACGAAGGTTTACGAAATGGACGGAAAAGAAGAACTCGCTTGCGCGTTCCAATTAAAAGATCGACCTGCCTCTGGTGTCTCAATCTCTGCGACCTCTGTTTTGACGTCGTGACACTGGTGGAGGTGCTGGAGCCTACAACCTGATGCAGGACAGTCTTGCTCAGACCCGTTCACCTAGTCCAGAGACTCAGCCCCTCGTCACGACTCCGGTGCACCGATTCAGTCGGCGCCTACTAGGCCTAAGTCCGGAGTCCGCACCTGTTGCGCCTCTTACCAGCATGGTAGCTCCTACCACATCCATGGTTACCGTTCCACCGCAGATCACTCTTTCCTCGCAGGTGACTCTTGAACATCCTCGCGTTCCTGAAGTTTTCCGTGGGGAAGAGTACGAGGATGTCGAGGACTGGCTCGAACTGTTCGAACGGGTCACTGTATCTAACCACTGGAGCGAACAGCACAAACTTGGCTGTGCATATTTCGCACTGGAAGATAGCGCTCGCACGTGGTACGAGAACCGCGAGGCTATTTTCCAATTTTGGGAAGATTTCCGTCGGAAGCTCTTCACCACATTTTTGAACTCGGACCGACGGGATCGCGCACAGCAACTGATTGAGGCTCGCGTGCAAAAACCCAACGAAACAGCCGCCATGTACGGAGTCTATGATCTGTCTGTTTCGACGAGCTGACCCTGACATGCCCGAGGCGAAGAAGGTCGTCACCTAATGCAGGGCGTTAAGGAACCAGTATTTGCAGGCCTCGTACTAAATCCACCTACAACAGTAGATGAAGTCATAAGAGAGGCGACTGTCATCGAGCGCGCACTGCGACAACGATGCCGACACTTTGACCGCCTGCTGAACCACACGGCAGGAAGTGCTGCAGCTCAGAACACTGCCATCTGCGAAAGTTCCCTGCGACAAATGACTAGGGAAATACTGCGTGGGGAACTTCGGGCCCTCTGCGTTCCTCCTACCCAACCACCTGTCGCATCTGTTGCTGAAATCGTCCGCCAGGAGTTGAGGTAAGCCGTTACACCACCCACGCTAAGTCCTGAGCCACATCGAGCGAGCTACGCTGATGCGGTCAGTCCGTCGTCCTCCACCATCATTTGTAGCAACGCCCTTCCAGCCACGACCCGCTGCCGTACCTTGGTGGCAACAAGATTCCATGAGACGACCAACAGTTCGCCGAACTGACTTATGGCGCATGGCCGACCGTCGACCTATTTGCTTCCGCTGCGGAGAACCAGGTCACATTGCCCACTATTGCCGTCATGGCGATTCCCGGTTCCGGAACTTTTCTCGTCCCGCTTCTTTCCACTCTGAAGACCATCGCGTCCACGATGCCGATCAACTGTCAACTGGCCAAGCAACTACACCGCGCCGCTGGCGATCTCCGTCTCCTGCGCGCCACTATGACTTGCCCCAGAGCTACGCGGACGTCACCAGAGGCCGTTCGCCTAGCCCTCGCCGGGGAAACTGCTGCGACCTCCGGGGGCAAGGTTGCCAATCTTTGAGACACCGAAAAGTTCCCCCTACCATCGCAAGAAGATACGACGACAACGACGACGAATACGACGACGAATACGACGACGAATACGACGACGAATACGACAACGAATACGACGACGAATACTAATGCCAATGAAGTTGTACGTGCTGATCTTGGCGTTCTCATTGACGCACATCACGTTACAGCACTGGTCGACACTGGCGCTGACTTCTCAATCATGCGACAATAGCTCGCCGACCACCTTAGAAAGGTCAAGACACCAAGGACAGGGCCGCACATAAGGAGTGCTGGTGGTCAGCTGATGACTCCCACGGGTCACGAAGTGCACCACTCGAATTCGCATTGGTGATTCTAGCTTCGTGGACACTTTCGTCGTATTGCCAGACTGCTGCAAGGAGCTAATTTTGGGCATGGATTTTCTTCAAGATCATGGCGCTGTTATCAACATCCCTCAACGTATGGTGACGTTTTGCGCACATCCGTATGTCGACAACAGCAGCGACGAACTACGCGGCCATTTGCGAATAGCCGACGATGTGACGATCCCACGTAGATCCTGCTGCCGTGTGTCGGTGTCCAGTGGGTGTCCTTGCTATAAAGATGCAATAGCGGAGCACATAGTCGCTCTTTTGCTCACGCAAGGCATTTCCATCGCGAGTGGCGTCCTGGCGCTTACTGGTGGACAGGCAGAAGTGCTCCTGACGAACTTCAGCAACGAGCACCGTCAAATCCAGAAGGGTACCGCAATCGCCTATTACGACGATATAGACCAAGCCGGGGATTGCTTTGCTTTGCAACCAGACGACGCGACTGTCCCTGCCTCGACAACTTTGCCGGTGGACATCTGTTCCACGCTACCACCCTCTGATAGGAAGCACCTGCTTTAACTTGTACACCGATTCGAAGACGCGTACGTCAAAGGTCCAGCAAACACCATTGACCAAGCACCGCATCATTACTGAAGACAACACGCGACCGATTCGGCAGAACCCCTACCATGTGGCTCCGAAAGAACGCGAGGAGATTCAGAAGCAAGTACGGAAGATGCTCGCGGATGACGTCATACAACCTTCGAAAAGTCCTTGGGCGTCTCCCGTGGTTTTAGTCAAGAAAAAAGACGCCAGCTTGCGCTTCTGTATTGATTATCGCAAGTTGAGCCAAGTCACGAAGAAAGACGTCTATCCACTGCCTCGCATAGACGATTCACTCAATCGGCTTCGTCATGCGCGCTACTTCTCTTCAATGAACCTCCGAAGCGGCTACTGGCAGATAGAAGTTGACGAGAGAGATCGTGAAAAAAAGGCCTTTGTGACGCCCGATGACCTTTACGAATTTAAGGTGCTTACTTTTGGGTTGTGCTCAGCGCCAGCCACTTTACAGCGGCTTATGGACACCGTACTATCAGGGCTGAAGAGGCAAACGTGCTTGGTCTATCTGGACGATGTTACTGTATTCTCAGCATCGTTCGAGGAACATCTCAGCCACCGTCCTCCAAGCCATACGCTCAGCCGGCCTTACTTTAAAACAAAAAAAATGCCATTTTGGTTTCAACGAACTCGGCTTCTTAGGCCACGTCATCAGTCACGAAGGTGTTCGACCCGACCCGGCCAAAATAGACGCCGTAGCGCAATTCCCTGCACCACGTGACAAAAAGGCTGCGAGACGCTTCTTAGGGTTGTGCGCTTATTACCGGAGATTTATCGAGTACTTTTCGTCTACTACGGTGCCATTAACACGACTCACGCGTGAGGACGTCCCCTTCTTTTGAGGTGAACAGGAGCAAATGGCATTTAATCAACTACGACAACGCCTGCAAACACCTCCAGTCCTTGCGCACTTCGACCAGGATGCCCCTACAGTACTTCACACTGACGCCAGCAATGTAGGTCTGGGTGCCGTTCTGGTGCAGTGGCAAGATGGCTGTGAAAGAGTAATAGCCTATGCCAGCAGAACTCTCTCTCGCGCGAAGTAGAAATACTCGACTACCAAGAAGGAATGTCTCGCCCTGGTGTAGGCAGTCATCAAATTTCGTCCGTATTTTGTACGGCCGCTCATTCAAGGTTGTTAGCGACCATCACTCTTTGTGCTGGCTCACCAACCTTAAAGATCCATCTGGCCGTTTGGCGCGTTGGAGCCTAAGGCTTCAAGAGTTCGACATGACCATCGTCTATAAATCTGCGAAGAGGCACACCGACGCCGACTGTCTCTCATGGTCGCCAGTGGAAACTGTCGCTTCCGATAACGAAAACATCGACGCGGCTTTCTTGGGAGTTGTCAGCACGGCCACTATTGCACGAGAGCAGCGCAGTGACCCTGAGCTCTTACCACTCATTGAATATTTAGGACGATGTAAAGATGTGCCGCGGTTATTTGCTAGAGGACTGCCATCTTTTTGCTTGAGAAACGATGTTCTCTATTAGAAAAACCTCACTAACCGGTAACCCGCACTTGCTCGTCGTGCCTGCTTCTCTTCGAAGAGAAATTATGGAAGCGTGTCATGATGAAGCAACTTATGGTCATCTAGGCTACAACCGAACATTGTACAGACTACAATGCAAGTACTATTGGCCAAAGTTGCCTGCTGCTGTTAACTATCACGTGTGAACTTGCACCGACTGCCAAAGACGCAAAGCGCCTCCCAGCAAGCCAGCCGGTCTTTTACATCCAGTCGATGCACGAGAAAAGCCGTTCACCCAGATTGGAATGGATTTCCTGGGTCACTTTCCAACTTCCACAACAGGGAACAGATGGATTATTGTGGCCACTGATTACCTCTTCCGTTATGCAGAGACTAAAGCTATGCAGCGTGGCACAGCAGCAGAAGCTGCTCAGTTCTTCATCGGAAACATCGTCCCTCAGCATGGCACTCTGACGGCAGTGATCACAGACAGAGCCTTCACCACAGAGCTTTTAGAGTCGGTTTTTAGACTCAGTGGTACAGCTCACCGGAGAACAATCGCATACCATCCGCAGACAAATGGACTGACGGAGCGCCTCAATAGGACGCTCACAAACATGATCAGCATGTACGTTGACACGGAACATAAAAACTGGGATCAGATATTGCCGTACGTGACCTTTGCGTTTAACACCGCTCGACAAGGAACCACTGGAAGACACCGTCCAGTCTGATCTATGGTCGCGAAGTCACGACAACATTGGACGCCATGTTGCCGCATGAGTGTGACGACATCCATGTAGACGCCGAAGAATTCACTCAGCACGCCGAAGAAGCCAGACAGCTCGCACGCGTGCGCATCTATCATCAGCAGCAGCAAGATGCACAACGCTACGACACCCCACACAAGTTTATTAGCTACACCGCAGGCGACAAAGTATGGGTCTGGGTTTTGATACGCCGACGTGGACTGTCTGAAAAACTGCTAAGACGGTACTTTGGCCCATACAGCGTCATGTGAAACTTGAATGACGTGAACTACGAAGTCGTTCCCGACACTGATTGTAGTTCTAAGCACCAAAAGCATTTACCCGAAGTCGTGCACGTCGTGCATATGAAACTGTATTTATCGAGTTAATTAGCTCCCGGTTACTATTTTGGTACGACCACTTCGTATGCCTGGTAGAGCACCTAAGGTGTGCATCGGGACGACGCCTCTTTCGGAGGGAGGCAAATGTCATGTGCTTGCTTAAGAAAAACGATGGCAGTTGTGCATGTGCCACGGAGGTTTACGAAATGGACGAAAAAGAAGCACTCGCTTGCGCGTTTTAATTAAAAGATCGACCTGCTTCTGGTGTCTCAATCTCTGCGGCAAGACCTCTGTTTTGATGTTGTGACAATATGATACCATAATAAACCACATAACACCAAGTAATGTGACTAAAATTACATAACACCACATAAGAACTAGTCACGTGACCAATTGCATGACATGTCTGACCGAGACACGTGTGCAGTGTGATGAACGGACCGAAACCGGAGAATAGTCAATTGTAGTCATACTTGGTACTATAGCATAAACTTAGCTTCTCGAGCAAAAGCTTGGAATTACTAGCAAAACTAAGCTAGTTTGAACACTAGCTCTGCTGTTGGTTCCAGTTTTGCACCACTAGTAATGTTGTGCACATTTTTTAGTGTCCCTTTAACTTCTTCACTAATGAACGAAAATGTAGGTAAGAAAAACAAATGCAGCTTGCGAAATCCCATTTCACGTTCTTCCACAACTGCAAAGAAAAAAACATTCTGAGAAAATTTTAATTTTTTATAGGGCAAAAATGAGTGTCTACAAAGGGGATTATGGCAAAAACACAGCCGATAAATGCTTATTCCAGCTTTAGTTGCACCAAATATTTAAAAATCATTCCCAAGGACCAAAAGCATAACCTTTGTTCACACTACTTTGCATGCAAAACAAATATTGCTCGAATAAGAGAACAATGCACAGACAGCATTTCACACTTGCAGCAGTGGCAAACATAGAAGATGAGGCTTCCAAGGCAGCCTGTTGAAGCCTGCAAGAAATTCTCAGCCATAGTGAAGAAAAAGTTTATTTTGGATGTTGCAGGGGTACTTTGAAACCCAACATCAGGCAGGAATCATAACTTCCAAAACATTTGAGTTATGCTGCTCAACAGAAACATTGCTCCACAATATTAAAAAAAAGAAAAACAAACAAGTTTTTCAGAAAAAAAAAAAGATACAGAGACTGACTTGGTCCTGCAGGAACAATAACATGGATTTTTATTTAGTTGACTACAAAAAGTTATAGTGCTTACGTTTTCAAGTTTTAAACAAACACACTCTCAACTAAGTGATCACATGAGAGGAGCACGAGGATTATTTTGGATAAGAATAAAGCAAAGGACAGCTGGCTGACATTCCATTCTCGTACTTTTAGGTGTCTATGTCTACTGGGCGGTGTGCCCTCACTTTCAATCAGACAAATTCTCAACTTCAAAGAACTGCACACCACAAGCAAACACACTGGTGCATCTATGTGCAATGCAGCAGTGGCCAAGTTTCAGTATGGACCAAAGAGGTTTTTCTTTTTTGCGACATGTTACGGTGTATTCGGTTGGTCATTCTGGTTCAAAGAAGGGGGAAGCGTGGGTGGCTGGCAATAGGAGTGCAAAATGCGAGGTTTCAGGATAAAAAAAAGAAGGCACCTGCAGTACCGTGACGTGCTCAGTTTAGAACTGTTTAACATGTTGTGTGACAACTGAAAAATGGACCCCCCCAGCTTCGACGTGTGAATACGGTCAAATTCCTTTGAAACCACATGCCCAAATTACCTGAATGACCACCAATGCAACACGCAAACTTTGTCCTAGATCTTCCACTTTATGAATTCCATGCTGTTGCACTGTCGTGCAACTACATGCAAGCAATATGAAAAAAATGCTGGAGAAGTTTTTTTACAGTCCAAACAACTACAATGGCATGACTGTGAAAATTCAGAGCCCTTCCACTTCTATGGAGATGGAAGCCAGCAAAGCTTTGACTCTGGTGGGTCTGCTATAGTGAATATTGCTAGAGCAAACTTGTATATCATCATTATTGGCTATACTGAAGGCGGGCGCACTCTCAATCACTCTCCTCAGTGTCCTTCAATGAGATGATTGTGAGAATATCCAAAAATCTCCACAATGCGCAGCCACCTCATACTTACCTAGTAAAGACTGAGTCAACACAGTGCCTTGACTTAATTGACGTGGCAAAACTTGTACAAGAGGATACCAGGGTCTTTCGCATTATGTATTGCAGAGGCATTTCATTCCATTATCACAATATTTAACCTAGCCTCCATAGGAAGTGTTACAAACTGATATGTACTTGCAGTTAAACTTTGTTCTATGCTTCGTAGTGTCTTGAATGTGATCGGCCAGAAATTAGCCATAAACAGCTTCACTGTAAAAATTAATTGCGATAGTGTCAGGAGAATGATGTTTTTACTAGAGTTCTAGCTTTAATGCCATCATCGCCTGCAGGATTAACCCGTTAACTGTGGGGTGGGCCACCAGTGGGTCACCAGTGCCCCTGGAAGATATGCCAAGTGGCCCACTCATGGGTCACTTGCTCATAAAATGGAACCTCAAGGAAGCTAGCCACAGCAAATGTGCTAATTGTGGTTGCATCACCCATCAGGTAAAAGACAAAGTTGAAGGGCGATGTTTAAAACCGAACAGCGTAAAACAACAGATAGATATTCATAATTAGCATTGAATATTTTCAGACACTTCCTCCTTACTGTGAGGAGAGATAAAGCAAAGGATGATTCTAGCAATTATTCATGCTGCCCCGGCTGCGTAATTGTGCAATAATGAAGTAGCAACTCAAAGCTGCCACATGCCACCTAAGTCCTCAGCCAAGTCATCCAAATGCTCTAAATTTGAAATCAAAGCTGTTGGGAGCACTCAGACTTGGAGGTTCATATTCTAACACAGCCTACCCCACGTTACTGGAGCGCATAAATTCAACCACCAAAACACACCACCACTTTTAAATGTGCCCTAATCAGTCTGAAAGCAACCATTTAATTACACCTTTATATAAAAAAAAAGTTATACAGTATATTAAAAGTTGACTTTACCGGTTGCTGCCACCAAGTTATACTTTGTTCCAAACAAATACAAGACCAGGCCAAAAGCACATACCTCTTTTAAAACTAGGCGGATAGAAATTCGATAAAATTTACTTTTTCACAACGGCCTGTTGTTGGCACATTACAGGTGAATGGTTTGTTGTTCTATAAAAGCGCTACCTGTGCTCTGCGTTAAACATACAAAATGAAATAGAGACAGTACATACATATAACTAATTACTATTTGCTTGCACATTAAGATAACGTTCAACATCATGAAAACCAGAAACCCTGTTAGAATGCTTGTGCTTTCCTGTTTATGTCTCACTTTATGCCGGTGACCACATATGTTAACTGTATGATGACCACAGTTTTCAACTGTATGGAAGTGTGAAAAAAAGCCCACATAATCTACAAATTAACATGAGCAATGAACTGTTTGATTAACTTTTTAGGTAGTGACTAACAAAATTTACAAAGAAACAAAGATGTCAACCAGCTGCCCTTTTCTTGATCTGATCCGCAATGACCTATGTATACAAAAAACTCCAAGTACCATTTGCCATAAAACCTTAGGGACTGAAGCATAGAGCCTTTTGCACAGCTGGCAAATCACTGTGTGCTTTCGTAGCACACTGGAAATAACACATACACTCATGTAGGCAATGCAATGCCCTTATAAACAACTGAGACAAATAACAGACACAATACAGAAGCCTGCTGACCAGAAAACAAGGACATTGCATACAAAGCTGTGGTAACAGCAATGCTGCTTGTACAAAAGAAATTGCAGTATATCTGTACGTGCATGTGTGACAAGAATCCCTTTGACCCAATCCTATGGGAAAAAAATAAAAGAAAAACTGGAGGGCAACCCTTGAGTTTTAAAAGCAGCCAGTGCATGGAGATATGGCACAAATATAATTTACTGTTTGGCATATACGATGCTTCCTAAATCTTGTGCACTCAACCATACATACTACTGTGCTCAAAGGCAAAAACAAAGACAGCGTCTTTCTTTCTGGCATCTCAGTTAAGCTGCATTACAAGTGTTCAAACACATGCACGCACAAGAATGTATGTATAACGAATGCAAAAAAAAAACAACACTTGAAACATTTCAGGTTTGAATGAAAGAAAAGGCGTGGCTGAATAACACCTTTTACCATTTTTTGCCCAGTGTTTCAGGTCAGATGTCTAATACCTGATACTAAAGATTTGTACTGCTACAATAGTTGAACTGGTCTGCAGAACTAAGCAACAGTTTTTGTGAGCCACAGCTACGCCTCGCTCAGAGCACAGCTGAGCTAAGTTTCACAAGACTTAACTAAGCCTCTCTTTCTTGCTTACCCTGTTTCTGCAGCCACAAACAGTCAACCACACAAATAACGTAAAAAAACAAAAACAAAGTGCACTTGAAATTTAAGGAAGGCAAAAAATTATCAGCATAAACCAAGTACATTTTGTCTTTGATACGCACAGCTATGGTGTTGAAGACTGCGCTTCTGAGACTTACATTGAAAGGTACCAAGCCGAACAAGAAAGATAAGAAAATCTAATAATTTTTTCTCTCATTCTCGTTCGTAGCAGGCAAACACACGTGGTCTTGCACAGGACCCCCATGAAGATTACCCATGGGCCCTGCTGTACGTGCACAAACCTTGGGGGAAAGGAGTCGAATAAAACATGACAAACCGGACCTTAGCCACATTGACTACTCGTGATGGCCAGAAAGGATGGTCGTCATTTGAATTAACACTCCTTCACGAGCACTTCATGCCCAGGACTGATTGAGAACCATGCAGACATCAAACCGTGCCCACTTCAGCTAGGCCTGGGCGCTCTGTTAACTCAAGTCACACCTCGATGCTCAGTTCCCAAAAGCCAAAAGAGTTTCCTTCAGCTGGCAGGGCCAGTGCTCCATCGGCTGCTGCTGTCAGCCAGTGGCCTTGCTTGCCACACTGCTTGGGCAACTGAGCATATAGGCAATCCGGTGACAAGAGCCTCATTCCCAACAAGTGCTTTGCTCAACAGATGGAAAGGGGGGGCAGAGGACCGAATGCTTTCACTGTGCAGCGCCATCTCTCCACTGCTTCTGCTGTTCAAGCAGACGCTCGAGCGGTGAGGGACCGGGTCCCGACCACAGGGACTGCATGAAACAAAGAATGCACAATGTTCAACACCTCACTTCGCAAACACAAGTAAATGACTGTCAGCTCAAAAGAAGAACATAATGGTCCTCAACAGTTTCAATGCGTGTTGGCAAATTTCACGGTTCATCAAAAGACGCATATGTTCAAAAGGGAGCCATGCTATAAATGTGCTAAAAATATGTACTACTATTACTTCATTGCAGATTTGAAAATGTATGAGAAAGACAGTGCCTGATTTATTCAGACACTTTAAATGCCCAAAGCTACGAGAACTTAAAGAGACTGTTCCTGCTGTCGCCAGGAATTGAGTTCCTGTTGCTATGAACCTGTGTTCAGCAGTGGAATACGACAGCCACTGTGGCAGATGAGGCTTGTAGTAGTGCATTAAGACACGAGCATGAGTGACAAGAAAGAGTCTCGCATTCTCAGCAAGCCACTGCTTCTATAGAATGTTCAAAACACTTCCAAGACAGTCTAGAAATGGGGTTTCTTCAATGACTGCCACAATGTCACCCATTTCGAAGAATGAAAGCTCTCTCAGAACAAGGAGGTGGCCACCATGATTACTTAGCACACATTCACTGCCATCTTGCCATCTTATTCTGGTGCACCTTATTCAATCAAATTTACCATTTTTCAAACCTTTAATAAACAAAGAAAACATTACTTAAAGAAAAAAAACAACAACAAATCAATGCACAACATATGCAAATATTCTGTACAACACTTAACTGGCCCAAAAAAAAGGTGTGTTAAAAAAAATGTTACCGTAATTACTCGAATCTAACGCGCACCTTTTTTCCGGTTAAGCGAGTTCATAAATCGCATGCGCGTTAGAATTGAGTACGAAAAAAAATGAATATGGTCATTCTATTGCCATCGGCATTTCCAAAATGGCCGCCCCCTACGTGCGTCGGCATGGCGCGTCGGCCATTTCTGCCTATGTGTTTCCCATGTGCGGCACTTCGTACGTGTGCTGAGGAGTTTGTCATCTTGTAGTGCATTAGCATCGACGGCATGGAAGGGCCGACTCCAAAAACTCGAGTGCACCACGATGCTGCTTTTAAAAGCACAGTCATCGCGTGTGCAGAAACGGACGGAAATCGGGCCGCATCACGGTCATTCGGAGTTCCCGAAACGTGCGTGCGGGACTGGCGGAAACAAAAGCAGAAGATTGTCGACAGCAAAGCTTCACACAAAGGCTTCAGTGAACCACAGCAGGGTCGGTTTCCGCAAATTAAAGAGCTGCTCGGCGAGTATGTGCTTGAGCAGCAAGCGGCACAGCAGCCCGTGACGACAGAACTCCAAGCGCAGGCTACGCAATTAGCCTTAGAAAAAGGTCTAATGCGGAGCCAGTTTAAAGCGAGCAGGTACTGGCTAACTAACTTTATGAAGAGAAAAGGCTTTTCCCTCTGAAGGGGAATGGGCATATGCGAAAAGTTTTGCGGAGGAGTACGATGAAATGCTTCACAGTTTTCAAAGGTTCGTCTTAAACTTGCGGCACAACAACGGCTACCTGCTTGGGCAAATCGGGAATGCCGATCAGACGCCTCTTTACTTCGACATGCCTGGCACCACAACCGTCGAGAAGAAGGGGGCGAAGCAAGTTTGCGTGCTGACATCGGTTCACGGTAAAACTACAGTGACGGCAATGCTCTGTTACACGTCAGATGGGCACAAGTTTCACCCGTACCTCATATTTAAATGGAAGACGCTCCCGAAAGGAGTCGTTTTTTCGAGTGGTGTGATCGCGCGGGCCAGCGAGAAAAATGGGTGCGCGTTGCAATCGACGTCTTACTTTTTTTTTTTTGTCGTGGAAATCGGGTGCGCGTTACAATCGAGGGCGCGGTAGAATCGAGTAAATACGGTAGTTGAAAACCTACACAGATGCCAGCGAGATCCACGTTTCCACAAAATATGTTCATTACACAACACTCCACTCCACCAACCCTCACCTGAATCGTGGAATGCATCATCGTGGGTTCAAGTGTTTCAGATTGAGATCTGCCACCTGCAAAAAAAAAAAAAAAAAAAAAAAACACACACACACACAATCAATACAACATTGAGTGACAAAAAATAAATAAATAAACAGACAAAAAGTTTATTTAGAAACATAGTACATGAAAGGAGTGTAATCCATTGAATAAAAAAACAACAAGAAAGAGTGGTTCAGCTTCTCAGCTCATTTTACCAGCCTTATTATTTTTTGATACTGCATTGTAGATATATTAGGTGATTAGTTTTCCAATTGCATATTTCTTTAAGCGTGTTCAAGATATCTTGTGGCAGATGGCAGTGCGTTGTCACAGTAACTCAATAACTTTAAAAAGTGAGAATCCCTGATACAAACAGTCACAATGTTAGCTAATGAACAGTGTTTGGCAATTCATATTTATTGACTACACTATGATATACAGTTCAAGAAATGAAGTGACAAAAGAAGAAATGCCTGGCACTGCTACTTTATTATGATGTATAAATAGGCTTTTGTCTAATTCATTTGTCACAAGTGCACCGTATAAAGTTTCAGAGGCTTCCATGCTCTTACGCCAGAGCAAACGGACACATGCACCATGCAACGGCAGCACTTGAATTTCGTTGGCAATGAACATACAGAGTAGACAATGCTGAGAGCAACCAGCAAAGGTACAATAAATGCTACAACACATGGTAGCAAAAACGTTATACTTAGTGGCCAATTCTAAGGCATAGTATGGCCCCGAAGAACTTCTTAATGTAATAGCCCGATTTCATGACTTAGTAACAATTAGTAAGTGGGTCAATTCCACAACAGAAATTTGGGTTGTTGCACAGTTTTATTTTTGTGCATGTTAAATTCAATGTTATACCGCATGAGCGCTAAAGCGCTCATGCGGTAGATGCACTTGTTATAACGCATTAAACATTAAAGCACTCATGCGGTAGATGCGCCTGTAGATTATTTAGCCATCTTCTGTAAGTACATTCACTTTTTTTGGCAAAGGGTTTGATTCGTGTTGCCGACTGCAACTTGGATGCTAATGACAAAAAAAGATATCGAATGAGTGATTGTCAGGTTAGGTTAATTTGGTTTTTATGGCACAAAAGCAGCTAAGGCTACGCTGCGCCAGACACAAGACGTTCAAGAATGGACACTGAAAAGATGAAATTTTAAAGCTTAATTAACAGATTACATTCTTTTAGAAAGTTTAGCACGTCAGGTAGAGGTACTATAGGGTCATCTTTTAGGAACAAAGCGGGGTGTAAAGGTACGTGTTGTTTGTATAGCTTGATGAAATGTTTTTGTCTCTGTGTTTCAATGGTGGGACATGTAATTAGGATGTGCATAAGTGTTAACGCTTCTTGGCTTTTTTCACACGTTGGTTGTTCTTCCTTTGCAAGTAAAAAGTTGTGTGTCAAGTGTGAGTGTCCAATGCGAAGTCGGCATAATACAAATTCGATAAACCGTTGTTGGTGATGGCAGGTCTTCCATTCCCAGAGTATGGGTTTCACCAGGTGGAGCTTATTGTTCGCGCAGGTGTCCCATTGTTGTTGCGGTTTTGCTTGTAGAGCTAGGCGAATTGTTCTCTGGATATCTTTAAGGGAAATTTTCACTTTTGCTACTGTTTTGTGGGCGGCCAGGGAAGCATACTTATCAGCTTTTTCATTTCCGGGCATCCTAACATGACTTGGGACCCAGCAGAAATGTATGGAGGCTGCCTGGCTGTTTAAGCATACCATGTTTAAAATGTCCCTCACTATTGGCTCACATTCGGATTTTATATGTAGTGCTTTCAGTGAGTCGGTGTATATGATTGCTTTCTTGTATTTTTCAGCGACGATTTTCCGAACTGCTTCACTCAAGGGATAAGCTTCAGCTGAAAAAATGGAAAAACTACAAGGTACTTTCACAGAAATTGCACTTTTCGTTGTCGCGATTCCAATACCCACATGGTTTTCTGTTTTTGAGCCATCTATGTAAAATTCTTCATAATCGCTATATTCGTGCTGAAGTGTATCAAATTCTTGGATTATGTGTTCTGGTGGGGTGCTTTTTTTGTTAAAACGGCTTAGTGAAAATTCGCATAGCTGCGACAGGTCAAACCATGGTGGCAGTCTTGGTGGTTTAATAGCGACATCTAGTGATCCATCAGAGATGGTATAAATGCGGCAGTATTCCTCGAAATGTAAGACAAGTGGTTTGATTAGGTTCAGTTTGTTGAGGTACTGTAAGTGTGAGTCACACTTAGCGGCAATTTCGTAGCAGATGTGTTCAGGTTACGACCTTATTCTTAAAACATATGACAAGGTTAGTAACGCTCTTCGATCACATAGAGGGGACTCATTGCATTCTACGTATAGACTTTGCACAGGTGATGTTCTGTAAGCACCACTGGACAGACGGAGACCGAGGTTGTGTATAGGGTCAAGACGCCGGATGTATGAGTTTTGTGCTAAGTCATAGACTACGCATATGTAGTCTAAGATGCTGTGTACAAGAGATCGGTAAATACGTATAAGGCAGAGTCGATCGAAACACCAGTGTTTATGAGAGAGTGCTTTGAGCACGTTGAGTGCTCTGTTCGCTTTAGTTTTCAGTGTGTTTATGTGTGCCAGAAAGTTAAGTTTTCGGTCGAATGTGATTCCTAGAAATTTGTGTTCTTGTTTTACCAGCATGCCGATGTTGTACAGTTTAAACGCGGGTTCAGAGAACAATACTCTTTTTTGCGTAAAGAGAACAGCGGTGGTTTTTTGGGTTGAAAAGCGGTAATTATTTTGGTCAGCCCAGTTCGTAAGCTGATTTATTGTAATTTGGAGTTGCCTTTCGCAGGATGATAGGCTGGAGGCATGGCAGGCGATTTGGAGATCGTCAACGTAAATGGAGTGCATGACTGTACGGGGTATAGCCCTGTTGATGGAGTTCATTTTGACTATAAACAGGGTTGTGTTCAAAACGCAGCCCTGTGGTAGACCATTTTCTTGGACAAATATTCTATTCGACAGGAAATCATATAAGCAGCTCAGCATACTTCCCCGAATCCCTAAGTTAGCTAGATCTCTGAGAATCTCATATCTCCAAGTTGTGTCATATGCTTTCTTTAAGTCAAAGAAGACCGCGAGACAGAACTGTTTGTGTAGAAATGTTTGTCGTATTTCTTGTTCCAGCCTAACAAGATGATCAGTGGTGGAACAGCCCTTTTTGTATCCGCGCTGATGTGCGTCTATTAGGTGCTCCGATTCCAGAGTGAAGGTAAGTCCAATATTTATGATGCTTTCATAAGGTTTTGCTAGGCAGCTTGTTAATGCAATGGGCCTGTAGCTACTTGGGGATGTTGGGAGTTTACCAGGTTTCAGGAACGGCATAACTATGGCTTTTTTTCCAGTCTTTAGGCATTATGTCAGAGTTTCATATTTTGTTAAAGAATTAGAGAAGTGCCTCCGCGGATGCTTGGGATAGGTGTGCAAGCATTGCGTAGTGTACCTGGTCAGACCCTGTTGCCGTTTTTTTACTGGCGGAAAGTACCCTGTTTAATTCGTGCAGCATAAGCGGAAGGTTATAACATTCATTTGAGGTACTGGTAGTAGGCAGTCTTTGTCTTTCTGCATTTTCTTTATATTTCAAAAATGCATTGGCATAATTTACTGAACATGATACCTTGTAAAAGTGTTCTCCTAATAGGTTGGCCTGCTCTTCTAGTGTTGATTGTATGCCTGGACTTGTAAGCAGTGGTATTGTGTTGGAGGAGTAGTCTCCTTTAAGCTTCCTCACCTGGTCCCAGATGTGTTTAGATGTGACTGAACTGTTAATATACGATATGTATTTTTGCCATGAATCCTTTTCTGTCTGTCTTCGAATAAATCGAGCTCTGGCTATTGCCTGTTTGAAGTTGATGAGAGTGGTGTAGGTGGGGTATCTTCGTAGAGTTCCCCAGGCCTTATTTTGTTGTTTTTTGGCATCAGTGCACTCGTTTGTCCACCAAGGGCTGAGTTTCTTGCGTACGATGCCGGATGATTTCGGTATTGCCTTTTCTGCTGCTGAGATTAAAGCTTTGACGAACTCGTCGTTCAGTTCAACAGAAAGCTCTGATGAGAAAACTTCAACAAGCTTAGCGTTTTCTGTAAAAACTGGCCAGTTCGCGAGCTGCAGTTTCCACTGGCGTGGCTTGTTTATTAAAGTTGGGTAGGATGGTATAAGTTTTATGATGCCGGGTTGATTATCACTACCGCAGGACGTGTTGATGACGTCCCATTTAAGATCGTTAAAAAGACACAGTGAACACAGGGCAAGATCTAAGCAACTAAAAGTGCGTGAAGTTGGTGAAAAGTAGGTAAAAGCCCCAGAGTTAAGAAGGCAGATGTCGTTTGATAAAATGAAGTCTTCCACAGCTTGCCCTTTTGCATCAGTTTTGTCGCTACCCCAAAGGGTTGAATAAGCATTAAAATCCCCAACTAAAATAGTTTTGGCAACTGTTTCACTAGATTTTCTAGGTTTTTGGTGGTGAAAAGGGTGTGAGGTGGAATATACAGCAAGCAGATGGCGATGGTTTTGTACGATAGAATGGTGATGGCTACGGCCTCGAAAGATGTGTTTATTTGGACATCTCGCGTAGGAGTGCTGCCCTGCACAACTACCGCTACTCCTCCTGAAAGACGATTGCAATGTTCGCGTTCCTTTTGGGCAACTGTGAAGCCCTTTAGGAAATGGTTGTGTTTTGCACCAAGATTTGTCTCTTGGAGGCAAAAAGCTACTGGTGAGAACTTGTTAATGATGTCCTTTATGTCACCTAAGTTATGAATTAAGCCTCTACAGTTCCAATGTACGATAAAAGCCATGGCAGAATAAAATTAAGTAAATATATTTCTGGGGATTGGTCGGTTTGAGTAAAAGATAATAGGTGACAACACTAAGAAATAGAAATAGAGCGAAATACGATAACCATTACGGTTATCGCTTACTTATTGTGGTTGCTGGGACTTTGTCCTTGTCCTGTTTGGCGCGCTCGAGAGAGCGCTTGTCCTTCGGTGTCAATGACACCGGAGTTTTGTGGTCGATCTCTATTGCCTTGTCTAAGGCGCTGGCAGATCGAGAGTGAGGCACTGAAAAACGGATCTCAGGCCTTGGCACCCGATTGATTTCA
The DNA here is from genome assembly GCF_013339725.1 of Rhipicephalus microplus. NCBI lineage: Eukaryota > Metazoa > Arthropoda > Arachnida > Ixodida > Ixodidae > Rhipicephalus > Rhipicephalus microplus. The sequence continues at coordinate 108,547,904 of NC_051166.1, read as the reverse complement.
GGTCCCAGGGAGACCGGAGTCTGCGGGCCCTTTGAATCATCACGGGACCACTGGGTGTGATAGCGGTGGACTCCTGAGGCCTTTGTGACGCTGCCTCCGACTGCGTCACATCGGCCTAACTTCTGTGGAAAAGGTACGACAGATGTTTTTGCGCTTCACTGAATGATATTTTCCCTTTGACGGTCAGAGCGATCACTTCTTTTTCTTTTTTCCAACATAAGCATGACCGGGAATACGCTGAGTATTCCCCGTCACAGTTAACACAGTGGGGTGAGGATGAGCAGTTTTCCAATTTGTGGTCATCTGCGCTGCATTTTAAGCATGTTTCTTTGCCTCTGCATGAGTGCGAGGCATGTCCGAAGCTTTGGCATTTGAAACAGCGTCTGGGGTTGGGGATATAGGGTCTGACATTGATTTTTATGTACCCAGACTTGAGAGAGGTGGGCATTTCACATGTTCCTAAGGTTAGTATGAAGTGTTTGGAGGGCACTTCCCGATTATTGCGACGGATTACTATTCTTTGGACTTTTATGACATTTTGGTCTTGGAATCCTTTGAGGAGCTCTTTGTCACTAAGGCCTAAGAAGTCTTCCTCCAAGATTACTCCCCTGCTGGTGTTTAGATAGCGATGGACCGAAACGGTGACAGCTGTTTCTCCAATGCTGGTTAGTTGAGATAGCTTAGGCACTTGGTCTTTTTCGGTCAGCTCCAAAAGGAGGTCACCGCTTGACATTTTGGATGCTTTGTATGTGGGTCCGATTTTTTCTTTCAGGCACTTGGCCACCAAAAATGGGGATAGTTTTCTTAGAGGGGTGCTTTTGCTATGGATAGTGTGATACTTCGCGAAAGTAACTTTAGTTCTTGTCGAGAAGTGAAAACTTGCTTCGGTGCGGCCTCTCTTATGAGACCGATCCGATCAAGGGCGGCGGATGCTTGTGAAGCCATAGAAGTATGAATGTGTTTGGTAACAGCAACGCGGCCACCACCCACCACGGAGTCCAACAAGGGGACGCGGCTGGACTTGTTAAACAAGTCCCCCCAACGCCAGCCGTGTGCTGTCACTATAACCCAATGTAATTATCCAAGGTGGGATACCTACACAAGGTTAACCCTTACCGCCATGAAAATCGGAAGTAAACAGAAGTGAGGAGAGGACAGGAAAGATAAAAAGTGTGGGAGAAAGATGAAGATGTGGGAGGAGAGAGACAGGAAAAGGTGACTGCTGATTTCCCGTGGGTGGGTCAGCCCAGGAGTGCCGTCTACGTGAAGCCGGGGCCAAAGGGGTGTGTTGCCTCTGCCGGGGGGGCCTTAAAGGTCCAATCACCCAGCGTCAGCTCAGCCCCCAGGATCCCGTTTTCCCCGGACATGGCAAAGCCATGCACGACTAGGCGTAGGAAGGGGTCGAAACCCCCCATTAGCTCGGGTCCGTGGTGTCGCTACACACCAAACGCCTCCTTTCACAGACGCCCCTGCGGGGGAATGAGTGATTGTGTCATCCCAACATTTAGCCACTGGGTTGCAGTTTAGATAGGTATCTGCATGTACAAAACATTTTGGTTGAAAGTGGCTTAAAAGAAACGTCGTGATTTATCAATCTTTCACAAACAACACTACATGAAAAATCGATAGATGGCCAGCACACTTCTCACTGCACTTTCGGGATTGCTTCTTAAAGAACAATGTGCCAGTGAAAACCCGTCTTGTGCAAGCTATTGGCTGTCACTATGACACTCTTTTTATACTGCTGTAGCTAACCAAAGTATAAAAATATGAGGCGAGCATGTAGGCTCATGGACACAATAAACCAGCAGTTTTCGTCTGTATGCACACGTTTGTATGCATACTTGGAGAGAGATCTCTTTATTGAAAAGCAGAGAATTTAGCCGGCATATATAAATCACTGACTTGCTAGTCTGCGTGGGGGAGGGGATTGAAAATACGGATAGGGAAAGCGAGAAAAACAGACAATATGTGAAGATAAAAGATGAAATAAAAAAATAAGGAAAAAAAGAAGCCACCACTTTGACCATTGAGTGAAGATGCGCATTAACAGTTTTTCCCTGGCGTCAAGCTACAGCTAGAGTTTGTCTAGCTGACAGATGCTGTCCAAGTACGTGAAGAAAAGTTTCATAGCATGCCTGTAGCATGGGGCAGGCTAAAGGTCCCAATGCACAGTCAAGGGAGAAAGTTCTGTCCATTATCGAATGCATGTGATTCCCATAAAGCGCACACACATCAGTAGAGCACTGCATGTGCCAATTTTTGCGGCCCGAGCCCGGCCCGGCCCAAAAACTTCATGCTCTGGCCCGCCTGAGCTTGGCCCGGTGTTTTTAAATATGGCCTGTACCCTGCCCGGGCCCGAAAGGTTTTGGCCTGACCAGACCCAGCTCGGCCCGACCCGGCTCGGCCCTTTTCAGCTAATTATGCCTGGAGCATAAACGAGGCACTGTCAGATTTTTGGTAACTGTGACGATACTTGCCTCAAACAAGTTATTTTCTAGAGTGTCTTGAGAACTTCTTTGAGTGTCATGAATTTCACTGGTATATTCTGTGTGCTTTCAGGTAATTACACCTGTAACACTTCCGAGAAATAATTGCAGGGTAAATGAAATATAATTGGGTTATATCATGTACGCAGTGCCAACCACAAAATCTTGTTTTGTTTCATTCATTTTAGAAAATAAGTACAAAATATACTACACCTATAAATTGGAAAAAAATGGCAGACATTTATAGTTTGAGTCTACATAATTTGCATGGAAGCCAGGTTCGTCGAGTAAATGTAACACGTTTCCTGCAAACGTCATTTATTACACCATGCAACTAAAAAAACACGCTTTAGATAATTCTGAGAGGTCTACCAGGGTGCGGGAACTCCCTATACCTCTTGTGTATTCACTCTCGGCAGCGGCCGAGCCGCTTTTGCCACTGGCGGTTGCCAGGCAGCCTACTAGAAATAAATTATGAATAGAAAATTTCTTTCATGACGTCACAGGTGAAGTCCCCAAATAGAGGGAAATGAGGAAAAATTTAGAGGAGGAGCCTTGCCGCGAAAACCCTACTTTCCCACTTCGCATGCATGCGCAATGCGCTCGTGCCTATTTTCAGGTCCGCAGGCCGCTTGGCCAATGTGGCCATAAAATTTTGTTCATCTTTTTTTTTTTTAATTTTGTTTGTGTTTTCTGAAGAGGCGAAAGTTATGCCAATTTTTCAGTAAGACGAAACTCATTCGCCACAAATAAAATGATCTTTGTTTATTGCATGTTTGTATAAAAAAACACACACTTAGTGTGAAAGTGTCGACCTATAAAAGCAGCTTTAATTTACAACTGACATACGGACATAATCGGCAAACGTTGAATCCAAAATATCCGAACCAATGAGAAAACTACATATCAACAAACGCGAGTACGACATGCCGTATTTGACTCAATTCACGTTTGTTATGACGGTGCGCATAGTTTCCTTACAACTGTGCATCTTGCGAAACTGTGCGAAGCAAGCAGGTTAGGCTTCTGCAGACACCAAGAAAAGATAAACTAAGCGGGTGCAACCTATATAGATTAAATTTTTTACAGAAGTAGGGACTCATGTTTCCAGTTTTGATGTGTCTTACTTATCCGGTAATATCCAAAAAACAGTAGAAATTGAAAGAAGTCTGAAGGGATGCAAAATTCGTGAACTCCGGGTGCCGCAGGAGCCGTCGCACATTTATCCGGTAAAAGGTGCCAATGCTCCCGTGCCTATACACTCCTGCCCCCCTGTTTCAAGGTGTACAGCAGCAAATCAAAATCATAATCATGAACTTCCTTATATAAAACTCTTGCTTCCCCCGCGAGAGTGCTTGCACGTTTTTGAGCGCCATGAGAACACTTGCACTTCGACATATGAAAACACTTATGAATTACTGTCGAATTACGGAAAACACGGTGTCCGTAAAAATAAGCAAAAAAAACTTGTTCTATATGATGGACATTCCAGTTAAATCCTTAACATTTTTGGGTAATTGCCAAGTGCTAAATATTTGCAACTGCCTTGCTAGCCCAAAAAACTGGGAGCATTTCCATTAATTGGCGCGCCCGTCATAAGAGTCATTTCGCGTCTCGCAGTTAAAGTGCACCAACAACAGCTCCTGAGTTATTCCTGACTCATGAATCGCGTAGTACGCAGGTGGAGAAAGGCTTGGCGAGCATGTGTGTGTATCTGCATACTCGAAAATTTTCCCTAGTTGGCAGCGCGCACATATTATATACACTATTATAACATTAGCAGTGTACCGTTGCTATTTTAGCAGCACCACCTAGCAAATCTTTCCTTACGGTATGCAAATATTAGCGAAAATATACTACGTGTTTCCTGAAAAAGCGTGTTGCATACCCACGAAGTCAAATGCCAGACATCATGTATTTTCCGATTTCAGTGCATGCTAATACACTCCAGCTGGTCTAAATTAGTCGAAGCCCTCAGCTACGGCAGCTTACGTAACCTGGGCAGCATCGGAATGTTAAACCCCACAAAACAACAAAAGCCAAGAATCGTAGATGCGCCATTATATTGATATACAAGTGTTTCAAGAAATGGGTCCAATATAATTTGAAAACTAAAAAAAAAAAAAGACATCTGCGTTCTACCTGCGGCATTCCCTTTACTTTGGCAGAATGCATCTTCAGATGTGTAAAAACAATAATTATGGCAGTAAATATAAAATTAAAACAATTAACTTTTAACCAGTCGAGATCCCTGGTCAGGTCAAATGGGCAAATCAAAGTTTTTCCTACGAATAGTCTATAGCCATTTTGAAATTTCAGAATGGCCGCAAGTGGTAATCACCACTGAGCGATGAAATCTGGCTAATTTAGCTAGCGAAACCGAAAGCAACACACCAACCAATGCATATACTATCAACTTCGAAAACACCCTCAATAAAATGGTAGTTTTAAATTTTGCGAAGAGTTAATTGTTTTATTTATCTAATTACTGCTGTAATTATTATTTGTACACATATGAAGATGCCTTCTGTCAAAGTAAAGGGAAACACCACCTGTAGAATGCAGACGCCTCTTTTTTGTAGTTTTTCAAAAATACTGGACCCATTTCTTGTAACGCCCTGTATATGAGACTCGAGCCTAATACAGGCCTGACACAGGCCCGGGCCCCACCCGAGCCTTGTCCGGGCCCGATCCAACAATGCCTTACCCGACCCGCGGGCTGGGCCCGGGCCCGTGCAGTGCTCTACTCATCAGCATATGCTCTACACTCAAACAATATATGTTCCACAGTTTCGATGGAGCCACAGTTGTTGCAGTACGGGCTCGCTGACTGACCGAAGCGGTGCCCTAAGCTGTTAACATAGGCACAGTTTAGACGAAGACGGCTGTATAGCGTTTTCAGATGTCGAGGAATTTTCAATGAGAGTCTTGTTCTGAGGCAGGGGTCTATAGAATGCACAACTTACAATGAGCTCCTGCTGCACAGGAGTGCATTCTAGCAAGGCTAAACGATCTGCCAGTGACATAGATAAGGTGGGTACTGAGCAAATGTGACGAACAAAGGAAGAGAAAACCTCAACTATGTGTAACCAATTATACAGTACTAAACATCTTTCCCTGATGAAATTGTGAAAGGTGGTAAACCTTATCATCCTCCTCACATTTTCCCACATCAATGTGCCAGATTGTTTAGATATCAGCATTGCACAAGACAGTAACAGCTGGCGGTTTAAACTTTCAAAGACTGGTTCCTACTGCTTATATATGAACAATTTTTAGTGGCACAGCATAATAGGGATTTCCCAACACACAATTATATAGAAATAGTGCACGGGGATTCATATCACATTAGGATATCTATATTGGTCTGCGAAATTTTGCATTCTGCAGTACCTTGATATCATAGTTTAGAGAGATAATCGTTCGCTTTCCAAGTGTAAAATGATGCCCGTACTTTCGCCATGGTGGAGCATTTCTTTGTCACTTTTGTCACCTGCTGCAAATGGCCAAAGTTCACAAAGTTCACATGCTTAGAGTCCAGGCCCCAGAATACCATAAAATCTCGAGCAAGCAGCCCCTTCAGTAAAAGATAATGGGAAAAGATTTGGAGGGGGCCCTTGCTTGGTTGCGGAACCATAAATCACGATGTCGGTGGAACAGCCTCTAAAAGAATGGAGACACCTATGCTTCTAATGAAGTGTTTTATTGAATGTCCATGCATTTTCTGTTTTTATTCAATTGGAGGGAACCCTTGTGCAAAATTTCATGCGTTATGACAAGAAGGAAAAGACTTTTTTCAAACGTTCTGCCAATTTGTGACAACTCAGAACACAACCTTGAGGCACCACACTAAAAATAGTAAGTAATTGGACACACACCTAAACTCTCAGAACATGGGTTCCTAGAAACCACTGCAGAATTATGTAGCTAAGAACAGGTTAAAAACAATGAGGCTGATCCCTCTTTCTAGGAATCGGTGTAACAAGAAATTGGAATGTGTCTTCCCAGAGGAAGTTGAGCATTTATTGTGCATAGGTTCACCACAAGGGCGAAAGAATGAATACTGTAGCAACTAATTGGAATTGTAATGTCATGCGAAGAGCAGCAAGCAGCTCAAAACTTGCAGTGGGCACCTCAAGCAGAAAGAACGCATGAAATGAGCATACACAGGACGAATGGCTCTTAAACAGAAAGAAAGACACACGCAACAAGCTCACAAGTATACACAAGAGAAGTGCGAACTGTCACAATAATTCTTCAAGTGTGAGCCATGTGCTCCTTTTGTAAACGCGGCCACGGCAGCAGCAAGAGTAGTGACCTTTGTGCTCTCTTTACACACCGTCCGATTTGCCGTGAAAAAAGTGCCCGAACGACAACATAAGCGTGCAAGCATGGACAATGCCCTGTGGAGACGTGTTCTCATCGCAACAAAGTGCGGGGTGACAACCTTTAAAGCGTGCCTAAAGTGCCCTTCGCACCATCTTGCTATTGATGACAAAAACAAACTTGAGTTACTGAGCTCTGAGAACTGCCACCGGTATAACCTGAAAAAGTATACTCTGCGGCCTAGTGGTTTTGAGCCGCGCACTGCGGAGTGGGAGGTTCTAGGTTCGATGCTTGGCTATAAAGCTTTTTTTAAAGATGATAGTCTTTCTTGGAGACCTTCGACGAAAAATTTTTAGTCTGTTTGTCTGTACATTTGTCTGTTTGTCTGCCCTTAACGATACCTCAAACTGCACCAAACGGCCAACCCCATCCGCAGCGCCCACCAATATTGCTTAAGCTTCAGCATTAATAGTTGTGCGATTGTCAATTAAAAAGCAATTATTGCGCATATCTGAGGTGCCATAACAACACGTCTATGTTTTGTATGTTTGCCTTTATACTAGAAGAGGCACACACAAGTAACTCTAAGGACTGTAGCGTTTATCACGGTGATGCTCAGAAAGGTGTTTCCAACGCTTTACTACGACGACACGGTGGTGGCACCTGCCCGTCGCTTTGCAGAGGCACACACAAGTAACTCTAAGGACTGTAGCGTTTATCACGGTGATGCTCAGAAAGGCGTTTCCAACGCTTTACTACGACGACACGGTGGTGGCACCTGCCCGTCATTTTGCGTTCTACACCTTATCACCTCCGAGACCGGCGCGCATCTTTCTCTGTGGACGCGCACGCCTTCATTTTAGAAGATAACTGTCTGATGGCGCTCGTGTCTAACGTGCCTCGATGTACTTGTTCGCCTGCGCTACACGCTCAAGGCACTAACGCTGCACCTCTAGAATACCATTCACTGATTTTCTTGTGCAGAACGTCAAATAAACGTTTTGTTTACTCTCTCCAGATGCAAGACTATCGTCTTTCGGCGACATTTGCGGTGTAACATGCTAACTTTTTTTCTAGTTGTTTTCTTTGCTTTAGTATATATATACCGCAACGTCATATCCATGATGGAAATACGTCAGCGGAGCCGTGGTGGACCCCGAATAAAACACTTTCGTGTTAAAACGTAGCATGAGGGGGCAAAAAGAAGCAAAAAGAAGAAGCGAGTGCTACCTTGGGATTTTACAGTACACCATAAGCAGCTGCATCCCCACTTCCTCCCGTGTTTGTGCATTCAAACTGTTTCTCAACATTTCACATATGCTGAACTTCCTTGGGTTCCTTATATGTGTTTGCCATCTCTTGCTTATCCTAATATCGGTGCTTCCCAACTGAATAACCTTGATAATGGATGGATAGAAAAAAAAACGCAAAACGAAGCAAGCAACAGATCCCGACAACCATCCAGCAGTGACACAATCTGGACAAACAACCCCACAAGGTAACGCTTTTCCTGATACTACCACGTCAATGGTTACACTTGATGTTTAGTACTTCACTCTACCAGCCATTGTGGCTTAGTGGTTATGGCACTGTGCTCCTAAACACAAAATCGTGGCTTTGATTGCCAGCCTTTGCATTTTAATGTAGGCAAAATGTCTGCGTACTTTGATTTAGGTACACACTAAAAAAACTTCATGTGGTCAAAATTAATGCACAGTCCCGCATAATCATACTTTGCTATTGGCATGAAAAACCCCATATTTTTTCCCTTTCACTCTACATCCAGACATACATTTCTTGTTTATCACCATTTCACCAATGCTCTTCGTGCCATTTACCATACTCCACTAGGCTACTGATATAGACTGCACACAGATGCAGGTCAGCAGCAGCAGCTCGTTCAATACCTCAAGTCCCTCCCTAGAATATATGCAATGACTTGTGGCACCCACTGGTTCATTATTGGATACTATACACAATGCTTGGTCTCCGTGCAGTGCAACAAAGTCTGGGGCTCACGTCAGTCACTTACTATAGAGGGTTAGTTGTATGTCACAGAAAAAAGCTCGACCATTGTGTGCTACGAATTCTTTTGTAAAGTGTCCATTTAGTCAGTAATGCATGACAAAAGGTGCGTGGCGGACAAGAGGCCCTACACTCAGTTCTCTTTTCCAGTTGGTCTCGCATGGTGACAATGGTATGACCCGTAGCTTCATTATTGCACAAAATTCATTAAAAGTTTTTTTTTATCTAAATTTTCACCCCTGTATGTAGTTCCATGAATTTTTTATGTCTATTGGTTTTATTATGATAAATGAGTAAATCTCAAAGATCATCAACTTATGTCACTCCAGAGAACAGTCTTTATTCATAAATCTAACTGCAATGAGAAGTAATGCAAGCTCCTGCGTTTTGTGTCTGACATCAGTGGGATATACAGACAGCCTCAGCCATGTTTACCCGAGATCTAGGTGCCCATCGCAGCTTTTTATCTATACTTTTCAAGCAGAAGCAATACCCTCCAATCATTGAAAAGCCCTAATCCAAGAGTTGGACTACGCTTTCAGTGTGTCAGAATCTTAATCGTTCACTAATTTCACTTCATTGGAACTCTGCCTATACTTCATAGAATGCTTTCCACATGGGTGTTACAGGCATCCTACACACACACACACATGAAAAGGATGAGCAGTGCAACCAGATGGCAAGTAGTGTGGTGTTTTGACCTTCATCTACTTAGCTCCATGCAGTAGAACTGAATTTTTGCAACTTGCACTAAAACTGGAACAAAACTATCACAATATGTTTCTGAGATATTCACAATACGAATATCTCAGTACAAATACTTAATAATCCCACAGACGTAGTCTATGTGACACAAAGAACAAGAGTAGCAGCGACAGACATTAGTCATTCTCAGCATCTGTGCAGTTACAGCACCTTAGCTTTTCAAAACAGTTGGCATGGATGTCTTGCCAAAGGCTCAATTTCATATTGTGTGTTCTGAGTATTAACTTGAGTTCCAACACTAGTGAGTATTTAGAAAAGACAAGCTGAAAGCGCAGAACCCAAGATGCACCTATAAATCGATCCTTTTATTTTCTTAAGTTCCCAAGTGCCACCAACTTATGGTAAATTTATGCAAAGCTCAAAAGTGTTGTGGCTCGGGCGAGTTGGCTATCCATGTACACAGCTTGTATTAGCGCGGCACATATGAAAAAAGGAAAGGATGGCACAGACGCCAAGAAAGGTAGGCTCTTAAATGGTTCAGATGGTGAAATGCACCTGCTGAACATTAGCTGATTGTTGTCTCATGACAAAGCGGCTACGGGCCAAGCGAAGCAAACGGAGCCAAAAGAACAAAGATTAGACAAATTTATGTAGAGCCCATTATTTCTATGCTGGCTGAAGCACCGCATGCTGCAGCTCCATAGACACTAGTGCCAGAGTTCCTTTTTGGTGTATTTACAGGAAACTCTATGCCTTGGTAAAGCAGCACCTGAAGGCAAAATCTTCTTCACAGCTTAAGGTTGACAGTACTACTGTGAAGCTCACCACAGGTGAATACAGGCATTCTTCTGCTAAAAACTCTCAGGCACAATTAGAGGATTTCCTACACCCCACTTCTATTCACCCAAGACAGCCGGTGTCTGGCGAGGTGCTAACATGGCTGACCTTTCTTTGCAAGCACATCACAATGCACACACACAAGCAAACATCACATGGGGGCCATAGTGGAGGGCTCCAAAAATTTTGATCACCCAGTGTTCTTTAACATGCGGGCATAGTGACGTGAAGTGCTTATTCAGGGCTAGGTGTGGCTTACGTGTGAACTGCTCAATGCACAAATCATAACAATACACCCACTAAGTCGACACCAAAATTTCTAAATCATCCCTTCTCTAATATTTCATCTACCCTACCCTCTTTCATTCAAGATCCATCGCATTTTCTCTGATTAATAAATTCCATTAATGACACAAACACTCCTAGACCAGACGATTCTGGTAACATTAGATGTTTGCTCCTTGCATACGAATATACATATCCCTGAAGGGATTGAAGTGGTTTCAAAAAGTCACTCATAGTAAGCAAGCAAATATATGATGCTGAAGTTTACCTCTCGCTAATGAAATTAGTTCTGATGCCTAATTATTATTTATTTTGAATTTGATTAGTCCTACCACCTGCAAACTTTCGGCACTAGCATGGGGATCCCTTTATCACGAACTGACACCAGCACTTTTATGAGGCAGTTAGAATTGGAGCTGCTGAAATCATCTACAGTAAAGCCTTCCATCTAAATCCGCTATATAGAGGTCTTATTTATTGTATGGGAACATGACATAGGCACACTAAACGCATTTATTGATTACGGTAACAAGTTCCAGTTTAGCATTAAATTGACCATGGACCATTCTTCCAATAAAATTAACGCCCTAGACACGATAGTATCCAACAGGAAGATTAAAGACAACGCTTCAGAGAAAACCAACAGACAGCCAACAATACCTAGATTACACTAGTCATCACCCGCGACACTGCATACAAGGAGAGGTGAGGTGCATAAATACTATCTGTAGTGAGGACGAAGGAAACAGTTGAAAGAAATTACCCGCAAGATGCCCTAAACAAGGTCTACAACAAAACATGTAATTTAGATAGGAAATCAACAATATGTTTAAGGACCCTCATAGCACGACCCAATGAACCGCCAGCATGTTTAACCAAATACTCAAATGCACTAAGAGCAGGCAGTAACCGTGGAGCCGAACCATGAGATTGAAGTAACTAGAAGAATAAGAATGAGGTGGAGCACATTCAGCAAGCATTCTGAAATCATGACTGGTAGATTGCCACTATCTCTCAAGAGGAACGTATATAACAGCTGCATCTTGACAGTACTTACCTACGGAGCAGAAACCGGGAGCCTTACAAAGAGGGTTCAGCTTAAATTGAGGACGGTGCAGCGAGTGATGGAAAGGAAAATGATAGGGGTAACCTTGAGAGACAAGAAGAGAGCAGAGTGTATTAGGTAACGGGGTTTAAGGATAACATAATTGAAATCAAGAAGGAATTGACATGGGGTGGACACAAAGCGCGTAGGCAGAATAATCGCTGGCCATTAAGGGTAACTGACTGGATTGCCAGAAAAGGCAAGTGGGTGAAGGGGAGACAGAAAGTTAGGTGGGCAGATGAGATTAGGAAGTTTGCGGGTATAAAGTGGCAGCAGCAAGCACAGGACCGAGATGACGGGCAAAACATAAGACAGGCCTTTGTCCTCCAGTGGGCGTAGTCAGACTGACAATGATGATGATGACTCAAAAGCGCTCCTAAACATAAATACTATGCTCCATAAGTATTAACCAAAAGTGGCAAGCAACGAGTGCCTTAGAAAGACGTTTCCCGAAGTATCAAAGGTCGTGCATCACCGCAATAGGAATTTTAAGGACATGTTAATGCATGCGAAAGTAGACCTGCATTATTGTGCCCACGTAACACCTTGCTCTTGTCCAAAAAGCAAGACTTGCAAACACCGTCAAGATCACATTACAGTTAAAGTAACCACAAGTGATTGTGTGCATCATATAAAATGTAGTTTTACTCGCACTAGTTCAAATGTTATCTACGTGATCCATATAGCCACAAACAGTACAGTGGTGAAATGAGACAGCCTGTTAATGTTAGACTGAATGGCCATCGCATGGACACTGCAAAGAGATTACCAAAAGCAGTAGACAGCATTTTGAAGGGGTACTGAAACCTTTTTTCCGGAGGCGAGCTTACTTGGTCATACAAATCTCCCATATACAGAGACGGCTCTTAGCAAGTGTGACACTCAGCAAATGCTGACAAGACAGTTCATTTCGGTATTAAAGTCTATTTTCTCATGGCCCTCCTACCGACATTAACACTCACTTGACGTCAGGCCACCGTACTAATCCTGGTGACTTCATGCAGTAGTCTGGCTAGTTGTGATGATGTCGTGCACCGAAACAAAAAATGACAGCTTTCATGTTGCCTTCGCCACCGTCTGCTCGCCTCGTGCAGTCGTGCGGTCACTGTCACCCAGCGTACCTATGAAGCAAGCTGGCGGAGTCTGGAATTGTGTACATGAACGTGAATACAAGATATATGCTTCATTTGTCATCATGGCATCAATATTTTGCCCTGTAAAGTCTTGGACCAGTGAAATGGGGGACAACAGGTGCAAGTTCCACCGATTCTCATCCGATCCGGTTTGAGACAAGCGTGCGTCGACTCCGTGCGCCACAGCCAAGACTGGACGCCAACCAAGCGGACTTTACTCTGTTCACTGCACCTCACTCTGGACGCATATACGCGCAACATGCAGTTGTTGATTGACTTCGGATTATCGACGAAGAACCTGCTGTCACAAACGAGTGCTCAAGAAAGCGCGCGCCTCTGAATTTCAGTGACAGCAACGATACCGAGCGACACATTGTCGCCCTCCGAAGACAGCGCTAAAGAAGAAACAAACATCAGAGGATTTCTTGGGCGCACCGTCTCTCCCACCCCCCCTTAGAAGCGCAGTTTCGCTGATCATGGGTCGGCGAGAGATCGCTAGAAAATTCTCAAAGGAAAGGGGCGTGGTGATGCAGAGTTGTGGCATGTGTCGCAGACAGCTCTCGAAACGTCTTGCCCTTTCCCCAGCCTTGGCTGTGCATCGCGCCAACGAAACGATTCGAACTCTCTGGAACCCAGCGCGGAACGTATTTAAGTGAGCAGCGGAGAGCGGTGATCAGGAAATGAAGGAAGTTTTGCACCTGGGTGCGTAGAGTTGTCTCGCCGTTGGGCGAAGGCTTTTGTCGTTAGTAAAAAAGCAGGCGATGAAAAGGGTTTCCACCTGAAAAGTGAAGGCTTGTACTACAAGCAGAAGAAGAGTGTGTGTCTACCGCCAGCGAGCGAAGACGCGTCCTGCAATCGCGACGCGTGAGAAGCCGACGTACTGCCGGCGAAGAAGTTTGGTGCTTGTAGTGCGGCCATTTGAAGACGCGAGGTTTCCTGGAAGAAAAAATTCGGGGGCAACGGATTGACAACAGAGCTGGACTTTGAGTGAGTGATTCCCGGAAGAGTATCAAACTTTGTTCCAAGAGCTTTGAACTGACTAAGTTTATGAACTCTTTAGTCTTTAAGTATTAAGTATCTTGGTTGTTTGATGCATGTGATTACATTTTAGCAGGTATTGTTCCGACGTACTGCCGGCGAAGAAGTTTGGTGCTTGTAGTGCAGCCATTTGAAGATGCGAGGTTTCCTGGAAGAAAAAATTCGGGGGCAACGGATTGACAACAGAGCTGGACTTTGAGTGAGTGATTCCCGGAAGAGTATCAAACTTTGTTCCAAGAGCTTTGAACTGACTAAGTTTATGAACTCTTTAGTCTTTAAGTATTAAGTATCTTGGTTGTTTGATGCATGTGATTACATTTTAGCAGGTATTGTTGCTTGTGTCCGTTGCTTCGAGTGTAGCTGATTGTATTGTGTAGTCCGTTGTTTGATTGGTCACATATTGTACTGAACTATTGCTGAGTGTGCATATTTGTGTATCGTTTGATCTGCCACATTTGAGAGTATAATTTTGTTTTGTTTATCAACTCTCTGCTCTGACTCGTTCTTTGGACCACAGCCGGCATCCGCTAGCGCGCCAAACAGGACCACTTCTAAATTGTCCGTGCTTTCGTGGTGCCGTTCGGGGGGCCGATACTTCAGCCCTTGAAATCAGCCCGGCGATCGCCTCCCTAATTAACGGGATCAGTGACACCTGCACCTGAAATGTTATGCCATCCCAGCGTTGTGCCCCCTGCCGTGAAAGCAGCCACACGTGCGGTGCACAGCAGACAATTGAAGTAGCGACCCGTGGACGAGAATACGTCATGAAAACTTGCATGTGCACATGATTAGATCATCAAGCTCCAGTAATAATAAACGTACAGAGTTTGAATACAGCCACTGTAATGTTTATCAAGAACTTCACTTGTTCATCCAGTGCCTGGTAGCACTGCTCATACTATGTCGTAAGTAGGAAGTATGTCGTAAGGAATCGAAAGTAACTTTTAAAAGCATGCAGTAATCAATTTTTCAGGGAGCACTCGCGCTAACTGGTACATTCCCTACGCTCTTGGGGACTTGGCCTATCATTTGACGCAAGAAAATGATAAGTGAAAAATTCCGTGTCAGTATCCCTTTAATGTAGCAGGTCACAACTTCTACGACCCCAAACTTTACACACTTCAGTCAAACTTCCGGTTCACAAGAGAAAGAAAATATGCAGAGTCGTACCTTATTCACAAGTTGAATACACTCCAGTCAGCAGGTATAAACGTTTCTAAGGGCGCTGTTGAATCGATCGGATATGGTACATACAAAACGAAAACCAATGAGAGTTAAACCTTGTTCTAGAAATTTCAAACCTGCCCCTATTGCTAAGTGATGCTTGTTTTGACAACCCTGATTCATAGGAACTGTCCCCCCCCCCCCCCCCCCTTCTAATTTTTTTTCCCTTTTAAACACCACACACACAATTCGTCATTACCCCACCCCCCTCCCCATATCCACAATTGCCCTATTCTTCTCCTTTGTTTGGATTGGAGGAGAGCGTACAAAGCATATACACATAAGCGCTAAGGAAATATGTTCTAGCCTTAAGGAAGTCCACTTATCATAGCTTTAGCTAGAGCATACAACCCCTGTTTACAGATTTTGTTTTTTTTTTCATCGCAAGCTTCCATCTTAACCTTAATGCCATTTTTTTGTGGACTATTTGTAGGACGTGCAGAGGAAGCACTAAGGAAAACTGAATTCACCAGGAGTCTCTCACCACAGCGAATGCTTCCTTAATGAGGTAAGAAAGATTTCATTGTTTAGATCAAAAGACATTCTTAAATCAAAACGGAATCACATACACAACTCGTGCAGGCTCTCACATGAGTTCAGCCAGACAAGCTTGAGCGCAGTGCCATTTCTCACCGTGTGAAAAATCCCACGAGGCAACAAAACCATTATTACAGCCAAGCCAAAACCAGTGAAGTGTGTTTTTAAAAATTCAAAAAAAAAGGAAGTTGCAGTAGTGACTTAAAGGGTCCTTAGTGAGGCTCCACAGCAAATTTCTATCCCGAAATGAAAATTTTGAGATGCCAAACATAAGCAGTATTTTAGACAAAGTATTTTCACATTGGTTCATTACTAGAGGAGTTACATTCTACTGTCCTGTTACCATGCATCCATAAGATGAAAGCCACTGTCAGCAGTCACACTCTGCGTTTCCTCACTGTTAAAATTTGCAAGCAACAAATCTTACTTTTGTTCTGTCCGTATCATGACTGTCCCACCTCGTTTTAAATGTATATAGTAGTCTCTACTTAGCTATGTTAAAGGGACTGACAACTGCCCAGAACATGAATTGACCCAAACCAACCCAATTGTTTTGGTGAGAGGTGAATTTTTATTTCTTCATTGAAACTCCCAAAAAATGACCTGTGGTGCCTCTGGCAACAAAAACAGGAACGATCCAATGTACTTGGCCATGTGACCATTAAATACTGTACGCGGTCGACAATATTTTGTTGGTAATAAAATATTGTTGGTTTCTTTGTATTAAAAGATATTACTCCATAAATATGTACATATAGGCTTGCATTAGTAGTGTGTGTTAAAGTGGTACTTTCTTTCGTGCGACATAATGATCACATGCTCGTCAGTGCACCTACAGGAACTTTTAGGGTGCTCATGAAACCGTGCACCCTCTATCCAGGACGCTAAGACTTTGGGCCTATGTAATTTTGCTACCAACGCTTCGTCTCAGAAATGATGTGTGCTGCTACTCAACAGAGCCGTGCATATGCGAAGTGATGTTTTCGGTTACTAGGCTTGTCTTGTATTTCGAGAGAGTAACAACACTGGGACATGCCACCTATGACACGGGTGCGGGCAACCTTGGGTGCAGGCGCACACAACACGGTACAAATACACGGAAAGTGTATTATGCCACATCATCTCATTTAACTGCTTATTATTTTCAAAATAGTTGAAAAGCTCAAAACAAACAGAAGTGGTAAAGCATAGTTACGGGAACTCCTGCAAAAGCAGAACGATGACAGCTTTTACAAATCGCGAGAAGCACTGGCGGCATCGCTATCAATTCTCAGCGTTGTTAGAGGAAATATACAAGGCGGGGGTCAAAAGTTCCCAGGCCGCACTGCCATAGGAATACATGGGATAATGGCCTGGAAACTTTTAACCTCTCCTGTACATCTGTGTGCAGAGCCTTTCGATTGACAAATACTGCTTGCCAAAATAACTACGTGCTTTTGGGGTGAATACTGCAGCTACAAATAATACCAAAAGTAAGCTGTCGGTCGCGTCATAAGAAATGGGTTGAGAAGAATCAGGTGTCAGTCCAATGAAGCGATTTCCGTCTAACAATGAGCGACATAACACACATATGCACAAACATGCACCTGTGTGAGCGATGTCAGAGCAGTGCATGCACAGGAAAAACAAGTGAAGATTTTGAAAAACATTCTATTGGCTGTATTCAAACTCTGTACCTTTATTACTGGAGCTTGATGATCTAACCACTTCACGTCAGGTGCATACCTCTACAGGTAGAATAGAACACCTTTCGTAATTTTCAGTAACAAACACTCTAATGCAGATGCTTGGTGCATTTCCTACAATGCTGATGAAGTGTACTTCAGTGGCCGTAAATAAGTACTTCAGATACTATTCATAAATAATGCTTCGGAGTATTGTGAATGTTATTTTGATTCAGGTCAAACACACATTTCTCTGATATGCTTGAAAAACTGTATACACAAACTAGCCGAATTTGGCGTTTTAGAAGCATCATACTATTTTCATTCGGACACACACTCCCTTAGGGAGTAACAAAAAAAAAAGAGTAATACGGTTCAGCGTCCTCAATTTTACTTCCTTAGAAAATAACTTGGGAGACAGGAGGTAAATTCACTGTATGACGTCATTTTTCATGACCGAGACCAACAGAAAACTCCCATTTCAGCTCCTCTCGCCATGTCTTCTTTTTATTTATTTTTTACGGAGCTCTCTGCACTACCTTCAGTGACGGCGGGCATGCATTTTGCTGAGCAGGAAGAATTAATTGTGTTCACAAACGAAACCACAATTTTTAA
The DNA here is from genome assembly GCF_013339725.1 of Rhipicephalus microplus. Lineage (NCBI taxonomy): Eukaryota > Metazoa > Arthropoda > Arachnida > Ixodida > Ixodidae > Rhipicephalus > Rhipicephalus microplus. Next base: position 108,529,921 of record NC_051166.1, on the reverse strand, counting down.
AAAATGCTCAATAAATTCATGAATGCGCTAATCAATTATTTATTTCTTCATCTCGTCGTCTGATATACACTGTATGGAATGCTGCAGAAAGCACTTCGGGCCATTAGGCTCGGGTTCACACAGCACTTCGACCACAGAATGACTTCGCTTACGTTGTTTTACCATCAAATCAATATAATGCTAAAGGAACAGCCTGCAAACCCTCGATGCGGCTGACCAGCACCGCGTGCACACTCAGTATGCCCTTTAGGATAACGAATTGGGCAGGCGCGGCGTGCAACGCACGGAATAAAACCAAGTGTTGAGAAAACCCAGAGAAAAAAGAAGAAAGGGAAAGAATAACACGACCCTTCTCAAGCAGCCGCTAGGAAGCGAGATAAAGTGCCCTTCGGCCCATCTACCTCCGAACAGCGGCGGCCCTTGCGAGAAGGAAAGAGCCGTCGCACCAGTTGCACCCTTGCACACGGGTAGGAATAAAAACAAGCAAGAAAAGAAAAACAAAACGCGCAAAGAAAGTCGTTGAAGTTCCGAAATGCCAGCGGAGACTTCCCCAGCAGCGTGCATGAGCGATAGCGAAGTGAAGCTGTCATGGGATAACCTTGCCCTTCTGAACGACGCATTATGTTAGCGCTTTGTGCGGCAGCATTACTGTGTTCTCGTCAATGGACATAAAATGTGTGGTGTAACGACAGTGCAACACGCCGCAATGCGAGTGCGATGGTGCGGCAATGGCCCTGTGTACAACCTGTCGAATAGCGTGCCCATTATAAATTTCGCATTGTTAGAAACAACACAGGTTGGAACCAGCTTTATTCAGCAAACATCATCTTAAGATGGACAGTTGGGCGAGTTTATGTGTAATAAGAGTTAAAAAAGAGCGGGAAAGAGGCACATATCACACTAAAATGAGAATGAGGCGCACAGGAATATGCGCTACTAGAAAGGGAAGTGTGATGGCAACCAGAAAACGATATACACACATAGTACGAAAAAATTACAAGACTAAAGTATCATGCAGTCGCAAAATGAGTACGAATGTGACTAAAATAACCATCCATGTGGCAAACTTCAGCTTATAGTACTGCGTTGCCTTGTACTTTTTATTTCTATTTCTTTGTGGGTTTGTTATCACACCTTTTTTTTTTAACTATGGACTGAAATCCTGACTGCTTTATACTCTGTATACATTTGTGGTCAAATCAGTTTCAACCTCATGGCATACCAAGCTCTAGGACACAATATGCTAAGCCACCATCCGCTATATATAGGAAGTTTTAAATTTTAGGCCCGTGATTGCTCAATTTCAAGTTGACTATGCAGCGCAGGTACTGGTATTCATTTTAATGTGGCAGTTATGCATAAGTCATGAAGTGATGAACTAAAGATGAACTTTTTAAGTTGCAGATGACATTGGCTAGCATGGAAATATTGTAAACATATCTGTACTAATTATGTACAATAGAAGCATCGGTGTATTGCAGCTGTGTGATAATGCCGACAAGTTCCCCAGCATAGGTAATTCCAGAAAATTATGTTATTTCTCAGACATGTGTGAGTAAACATGTGCAGCCACATATGAATGCAATGTTGTTATTTTGTTGGCATGGTTGAACACTTTCACATATTGTGGTAAGCGGATCTACAACCAGCTCAACAGCTCTCATTTGAACTTTTATGCAAAAAAGCTGAACTTATGATCATATCACCTAAGTTTTGAGGCCACGGGTCAAACCAATGCAATAAAAAAACTACAATATGCCTACCTGGATGGTTGTATTTTTCGTATAATTAATGCTAGTGTTATTTGCTAATTTGCAAACCTTTATGTGTAGACTGACACCAATTTTTTTGTACATCCCATTTCTTTGAATTGTGCTTATATTCTTCGTATTGTGCACTGTGAAGTGCACATGTTAGTGTGCATTATGATGAGATTTTTTACACTAGTTTCATCTTGCTTTACTGCGGTGAATTATATATGGTGCTTGGGCAGTGCTGTGTGTGTTCCAATGTTTTGTATTAGGTATAGGTATTGTATGCAAATATGTAAAATAAATAAGATTTCAAACTCTGTATATTTTATCATTTGAGATATGCAACAGGAATTTTTGAAATGCTGCTGGATCAATGTTATGGCTTGTGCTTTCATTAGCAAGCAAGTAAAGGAGATGTTTTATTCTTCAGAATTATTGTAAAGATAAATAGGTGACAGGCAAATAAGACAGAAAGTTTTCACTCTGTTCATGCATACGGTTGGTGCTTCATCAATCGTAGCATAATTGAAGTGGCGTGTTGCATAAATAAAGTTTAACCTAATATGCAGGTGATTGATTGATTGATTTGTGGGGTTTAACGTCCCCAAACCACCATATGATTATGAGAGACGCTGTAGTGGAGGGCTCCGGAAATTTCGACCACCTGGGGTTCTTTAACGTGCGCCCAAATCTGAGCACACGGGCCTAAATATGCAGGTGATGACACTGTGCTAAAATTAGTAGGATTTTCTAGTTTTGTGCCTATTTGCTACACTCCTCGGGGTTTTTGTGGTATGTCTAAAAAATTCTGAATGGCAAAGAAGCCACCTTGTCTTCATCAGTGCATATGATATACTAGCAATTAAAAACAATTGTTTAATTAAGAACCGCTGCTTCATAGAGGAAGACTGTAATGCTGCATTTATTTTTAATTAGTGCAACATCATCTATGCAACAGGAGTGCCAAGTACTCATAGTCGTTCACAAGGGCGAAGTGCTTGCAAATTAACTTTATAATTTAGCAGGAGACCTGTCAACTGCTAATTTTTTGTGGTTGTGCTTGACATATAGACATGCCTGAGGCATTTCTTTTAATGCATTTGTGTAATATTTAATCATAAAGGTTGATTAGTAAGATTGTGTGTAGTCAACGAGTGCTAAATCAACTAAATATTGAGTTTGGGTTAGAGAACCACTGTGTGCGGCACTGAAATACATGTTGCTAATAAGTGCTAATTGTGGATATATATTATCGTTCAGCTGCTCATAAGGCACTGCTGCCCCTGCATTTGGATCACGGTGCACTAAAGGCACTTAGTGTGAGCGTGTTACAGTGTCCTGGTAACTTTGGCATCTGCATAGGCGTGCAAACAAGGGCGGGGGGTGGGGGGCAACGGTTTCACCCAATCACCTATGGGAGTTCGAAGTCTGCAGCGTACATCGACTTAATAGGGAGGGTGGGCGCAGCGATAAACCTCCCCTCTCTCTTTCCCGCTGAATAGGAACCCTAAGCATGCTTATGGGCACCTTCGTGTGTAACTTTTATTTTTTATATGCTATGGGACACTGCGGCGGCGGTGAACGCGCCGGTGGCAGATGAGAACGATAGCCAATGGCACGCTTGCGCTCAGCGGCCGCTCATAGTCAGTGACGGCAGTCTTGAAATGATAAAAATGTGTTTGGTTTTCGTCTCTGAGGATTCTGTGCTGCTGCAGTCAAAGACATCTACAATGAAAACACAGGCGATCTCGAACAGCTCAAAACACGCCGCTGCCACAGAACGCATGCAGGTCAAGGCAGAAATACCGAAAATAGTTCCACAGCATACACCCCTGAAATGCATATAAGTTCAGCCATCTGAAGATGCCTTTTGTCACGCTGGTATTCACGAATTTCAGGCAAGTGAAGCATCGTCAATCTGTCGATGTATAGAGAATTAAGTGCTAGAGTGGGCACACGTTTACCATTTTTGTAGCCGCACAACACGACGAGCCAAATAGTTCGAAGCTGAAAGTGTTCACCATGGCCTGCATGACACCCTTCAGTTTATGCAGTAGCCTTGCACAAGCACTGACACATACCGCTGCTACAACAACAAAAGTTTGAAGTGTCGCCGACGTGTTGGTAGCTGCTTTGTACATATAAACCCCCGTGATAAACCAGGCAAGCTAGTGGTAGCGCTGTGGTGTTATAGTTATCGTGTTTACTTTCAGTGCGCGTGGTCATGAGTTCGATTCCTGTATTGTGCATACTTGTATGCAAATGTCATGTTTGTGTCCTGAATGCGTAGATGTACATTTTCTAATATGCCCCTGCAATGAATAATAGCAATAAATGTCTCTGAAACTCTAGTTTTGTGCCTGAAAGACTTTTTTTTGCGACCGCATATAAAAGGGGGGTTTTGAAAGCTCTCAAAAAAGCAGAAAAGCTTTCGCTGCGTTCCTGTCAAGCCCCCCGAATTGAGTTAAATAAAAACACCAACGTTAGCTCCTAAATTCCATCTTTTGACCCCATTTACTTCGTGAGAAACCTTGTTCAGCTGCCACCACAAATCGGCCGTGTATCTCAAAAATTTATTTATCGGCAAAATTTTATCGGCAATATACGATTAGCGAAGCTTCACCACTCAATGGTAAATTAAATAGGAGCAATATTTGTCAATGAATGAGTTTAAGGGGAGATGCGGGTCGAAAACGCGAGTTTTTTTTCTTTTCAAAATTACCGATTTTTTATTTTTGCCTGTTTTGATAAGATTAGTACCTCTACTGTTATGAAAAAAAAAAAAAATACAGGTCGAGACTTAACTGGAAATGTTTTAAAATTGCATCTAAGAGCACAAGGTGCCTGTTAAAAAGTCCAAAGTGTGCAGTCTTCGAGCACCTTGCCGCCGATAATGCGCCGCCGCCGCTCGCCATTGTTGATCGCAAGCCGAAGAGTTGAGCCTCACTCATCAAGCAACAACAGTTTCCCTCGCGGATGCGGCGCAAGAAATAATAAAAACAAGCACGCTTCTGCGCGTTTTTCAAGCGCCGCGACTGGCTTATCACGTGGTACGGATCCTGGGACCGCCATTGGCCACTGCGCCCCTGTATTTGCTGTGAAGCCTATTTGCGGGGTCCATGTCTTGTCGAGCAGCGCAGCTGAACAATGCTTTTCTCATGTAATTATCTCCGTTTTAAATGAAAAAATCATTGCTCGCAAGTGAAAGCCGTTGTGCGGCGCGCTCTGTAGGAATAGGCTACGAGCAGCTGGTCCGATTTGCGGCAGTTGTTGGCTTGCAAAAACCAATGCATCAAAAGTCATTCACACCCGTCAGCCGGAAAGTTCGTGATGCGGGAATGGATGACGTCAGCACCAATCTTACGAGGTCGAAAGAGCTCGCAGTGAGAGAACTTAGCAGGGAGGACATTGACATTATGTACGACGGTATGTGGCACAAACATGGCCGCAAAATGGCATGACATCGGACTTAGTTTGGATTTTGCAGTCCTGTCGAACTTCTTCCTAGCTTGCAGTTGGCACAAGGTTCTGCCAGATGAAGCGGAAGTTTGGCAAGCGTTTCATGGCGCTGTCTGTGAGCGAAATGTCTGTGAGGAGTCGGCTCGAAAAAGCCAAGAGGGACATAATCATGGGGCTGGCGTATTTTAGTCGCAGTGGCCACTACAACAAGGATTGTTCTTCTTGGTGTACAAATTTCGTCAGATTTGATGATATCTTTCATAAATAAAAACTGAATTTTAACTCAAAAACTCGTTTTTCTCAAAACACAAGTTCTGCCATTTTTTTCAATGTGCCCCTCCTTTTTCGGAAACTTCTAGTGCTCGGATCTGCATGAAATTTTGCCCAAATTTTTTCCAAAGTATGGCAAATGCAATTATCTAGTTTAATTTCAATATTTTTATTGTATAATAAAAAAAATACTACGTAAACCTTTACTAAGACAGGTGAAATATAAACTTTTTTACGTCTATTATTTTTTATGCCTATTACATATTTTGTATGTGCTTCCTAATTAGTTATTTGCCTTGTACACTTTATTTCAAACATTATGAACTATGAATCATAAAAATTTACGGAAGTTCGGGGATGAAAAGAGGGGGGGCAAAAGCGTTAAGGTTTTCACTTTGTCATTTCGCAGAGCTAAAAGTATTAACTTGCAAGAAAACTAATTATATATTTGAAACCAGCATAAAAAGTTCCATGAACAGCCCAAGTGTCATTGCTCTAGGGTGAATGTTAAAAAAAAAAAGTGTCTTCAAGTAGCATCTCCCCTTAATAAAGCAGCCTGACCACTACAAATATTCGAAGTGTACGGCTTCCGCTTCAATCGGCACCGCCACCTTGTTCTACATACCCACTTAAAACCCTCTTCGAAGGGGGTTTTGTGTAGTACTTTAGGATGCTTGCTGGAACACGAGCCCAAAACGCCCTAAAAGGCTCAAAGCCATTTTCAGTTAAATGCTATATGCGCAGACTGTGACAAGCAGTAATATTGGCTTTTGTTATGAAGCATCTTCATAGGCAACTTTGCAAACTCCCTATCTGATTGCTGTCGGTGCCATTCTAAGCAATGGTTGTTGCATGCGTGCATGATTTTCGTCTCGAGATACAGCCTTTTTGACAATAGAATATGAATCTTTCTGTTTGAAATTTGAGACCTTTATTATATCATATAGCCATTTCAGACTTTGCAGACGTGATTTACAGCCACCAATACACAAGCTGCACTTGTTTCCTTGGTAAACCAAACCTGGTAAAGGGTCTTTTAAAACAAACACCCAATGAGGAAGTATTTCTCATCTCATTTTAACGCCACTATCTCTAAAATGCCTAATTTTACATATTGCCATGGCACAAAATGAAAACTGTGCAACTTACTATAAAACTAATTACGTATTTGAAATCGGCATAAAAGCCTATATATATATATATATATATATATATATAGCTAAAAATTTAATTGTTCTAGGCTACAAATAACAAAGCTTCTTTTTTTTTTTCAAATCGCATCTCCTTGTAAAGGCAAAGCAATCAATACATGAGCAACAAATTGTGATGTTATACACAATCTTTTGTTTACCACAAAAGATCCTGACTACTTCCACAACATGGTAGCACCCCCAATTCTCGCTTCGGTTGCAATTTGCTCTTCGTGCTCATTACACGCGCGTACTTCAAAGAACGCAAGATATAGGCTACCTTTTCTACAGTAACTTCTCATATGGACAGCGAGGTGGCGGCCGTATGTTATTGTTAATCTTCTTATCGGCGGTTTGTTTTGATGCTTTGGTGGCAGCTTGCTGCAATGTTGGTTACTTGCTACAATATAAACGGCGGTGGCGCGGCCATCGTGCGAGATTGACGCAAAGTTGATAAAGTGCGTCGTAGCGCACGCTTCTGGGTGCTTTTCAAAATCTCAGCAGATACCACTGTTGCAGTTAAACGATTGAGAGAAAAGATAGCTGCAAAGCGCTTTTATGGCGTGCGCAGGTGGCGTCGAGACAGCTTGCAGAAGATAGCGCCATCAACCGCCGAAAATGAGGGAAGTGCAACGAATAAGCTGTTTTCAAACAGTGTATGCATATGTCAATTGTGAAAGGCTAAGTGGCCTAATTTTTTTGCATTAATTACCACATTTTTGCTCATCCTAAGATAATGTCATAAAATTTGCCCCACATAATAAACACCCCCCCCACTTTGCTGCAATTTTTCGAGAAAAATATTGGATTCATTAAGCAGGTAAATACGGTATCCCTTCTCCACTTGCCTCCGCTTCTACCCTCTCTCTCCTGCTCAACCTCTCTTCCCTTTTTAACCCTTGCTATACTCTTATCTGCACCATACATGGCTATGCAATGTATGGCATAGTGCATGTTCCTATGTTCTTACATGTTGTCTTCTTCATGCAGTTTAAACTGGCAGCTGAATATGTGAACCTATTAGCCCAACAACATGTCATACTTCCGCGTTTCCATGTGTGTGCACATTTGTATATTTTTATGCGTTTGCTTTACACAGTTTTAACTTGCCTGCTGGATAATACTTGGCCTATCTAGCCTCACATTTAGCAGCCCCGCTGCAAATTGCTGTTGTAAAGGAATACAGCCACTCCCAGGAGAGAGGCAGTTTTTATGCAGTCTGTTGTTTGAACGCGAAAGGGTGAGAGCATAGCACATAAAAAGGTAAACAAGCATTTTGGAGGTGTCTGCTGAGATAGTGTGTGTCAGCACTTCGGACTGTGCCCTTGAGGTCAAAGTCCACACTCGCTGTTAGAGTGACACTGCCCCTCGCCACAACCCCTTGTAGCGCTGCCAGCGCTACAATTTGGCAGGCTTTCCACCCATTTTGAACCGCGTTCGATAGCGAATATATTAATATTACAGATACTCATTCATCACTCAGATGTGTTTTAGGTCGCGAATCGCTACTAGGGGTTGATAGCTACTCGTTGACGACAAAATCTTGACATGAGTAAATTTCATGTCAGTGCTCCTTTAAACTGGTAGCGCCGGTGGTGACCCCTGGCGGCAAGCCATGGTGGCGGCACGAGAGAGTTGAGCAAGTCTCTTTGGCTGGTGGCGTTTGGCGCGAATGGTTGTTTCTTGCAGTAAGACCGTGGTGCACGGCACCACGAGCCATCTGCCGGGGACACTTGTAGTGAGTCGGGCGTTAGCGACACCGCCTTGTTTTCTATTCGAGTGTTGTGTAATATTGTGTAAGGTTTTCTAGCGTGTGGATCACAATTGATGTTATAATAATTCAGCTGACGATGTCGTCGTTCTAAAGATAGTTAAATAAATGTGTGTTGTTTGGTTTGCTTCAACCGTGTCTACTGTGTCCGTTGACTTCAACAGCGTGACGCACTGGCCTCACGAGATCCCACGCTGGCGCCCAAC